>KE505385.1:322390-334746 GCA_000441515.1 Elaeis oleifera
GTGGTCGTCTCTCTCTCTCTCTCTCTCTCTCTCTCTCTATGCTTTTCGTTCTGGAGTAGAACCAATGTTATGTTGATATTTGATCCCGGAGTAACTTTATAAATGGAATCGTCTTTGCACTCCGAAATGCTCATGTAATATTCAGAAAATCATCAGGAGCTATAAACAAAGCCTGTGGCAGTGTATACTGTGTTCATAACAATATATTACATGCTTTTCTTACTCGAGCTAGGATTGGAACAATATCATGTGGCGTGTTTGTTCTTGTTACCTGATAAATGGCATTGTGTTTTCATTAACAGAAACTTTGGTTCTCTGAAAAGATGAATATGCTGGAGACAATGTACAACAGTCGCATGTAATAACTTGTGCACTGATTTGCAGCACCCGGCACAACACTCCAACTAAAATTGAGCCCTGTTTTCTTCTGATGTGTTTGCTGATTAATGGCTTGCGCCAGAACCATGTTCTTTTAGACATCAATACATTGGATCTTGATGGCACGATCAAAGGTAGAGTTTTTGTTACCCAAAATTGACTATTCAATTTTAGGCTACAAAGGATGTTTTTATGGTTAATCACGACATCACATGGACTTTTTAATCCTCTTTATGGCAATAAAGGGCTTTATTTTGTGAAGTTTAGTGTTCAACTAGCAAGGAACCCGCGCTATACAGCGGGCTTCACTTAAATGATGACAAAAAATAATTAATAAACATAATAATAATAAAAATAATATATATTTGAAACATATATCTTTTCTTTAAAAAATTATCTTGGTCATATTTCTCCTCTATTAAAACATGCAATCATTCAATGCATAATTAGTATTTAATAATGATACAACAAATAGCTACATACATCCAACATAAGATAGAGTATTATCCATATCTAGACCTTCATCTTTGTTTTAAAATTATTTTTTACAAATAAAATTATGAAATAACAACATATTCTTAAAAATAATAAAGATTTAATAATAAAAAAAGGATAATAAGATTCACAGTCTATGTGCGATCGATGATTTTGCTATGGTGTAGCTTATGTCCATTTTGGTCCACAACATGGAATATTATAAATAGTATTATAATTTTTTTTAAAAAAATAATTTCAACCTAGTCATGAATACCAGATAATCTATAACAAATATGCCCACATAAGAAAATTTTTATAATTTTGTTAATTGAAATATTGAAGAATTAAGCTTGCTATATTTGTTAAATTATTCATTTATTTTTTAAAAATTAATTATATTTTCTTATAAATACTAACATCAATTGGAATTTTAGTAACAGTGACAAATAGGATAGTTCATCATCAACTATCCTATAAGGAATCTCTAAATGCTAGCTTTATATCAGACTCTACACTAAATCTAAATAGCCGAGGCTACCCCAAACATTGGTCCCGTCTATAGCTTAAATGATCGAACGAGTGCCTATGTAATAGAATATATATTAAATTTATCAAATAATTAAGTCTTCATATATTTTAATTACTTGTAAAAAATATACATAATTCTCAATAAACTATGGTGACAATTATAACAATAAAAATATTAACCATCTCTAAATACAATAAAAAAATGACAATAAGATTCACAGTCTTATCTGCTGAGTGTGGTTGATAACTTTTACTATGGTATAGCTTATGCCTATCTGGGCCTATAATATGAAACTTTATAAATAGCATTATAAAAGATTTTTTTGAAAAAAATAAATTTCACCCTAGCCATGAATACTAGATAATGTATAATAAATATGCCCACATAAGTAAACTTTTATAATTTTTTTAAGTGAAATATTGGAGAACTAAGCTTGCTATATTTGTTGAATTATTCATTTATTCTTTTCAAAATTTGAATATATTTCCTTATCATATTAACATCAATTGGAATTTTAGCAATAATGACAAATATATTAGGAGAACTCATTGCCAACTACCTTAGAAGGAATCTCAAATCCCCAGCTCTATATCAGACCCTCTGCTAAATCTAAATAGCTGAGGCGATCTTAGGCATTGGTCCCGCCTCTAGCTTTGCGGATTAGACGAGTGCCCATGCAATATAATATATATTAAATTTACAAAATAATAAGCTTTCATATATTTTAAATAAACTATAGTGACAACTATAATAACAAAATATCAACCATCTCTAAATATAATAATAATAAAGAAATATCAAATAATTTTAATAAAAAAAATTGCTAATCAAAATTTCATTTTAGAGGTTTGGACCAACCCTTTTCTTTGGGATCTAACATCATTAAATTTAACTCCAAAAAGATGACACAGAGGGATAGAGAGAAGGGGAGAGTGAGTTACCTCGGCCACTCCAAGCCTCTCACCCAATCAAAACTCCTGAGAAGAGATCTAACTTTCGCTATTTGGCCGCTTCGAGCCTCACACTCGATTGAGACTCCTAAGAACGAAAAAGCAGAGCAAAAATCAGGGGAAATATAGGAAAAATCAACAAAATCAAAGGAAAGGTGGAAAGTTTAATAGGCAAGAACTTTTCTCGTATGGATTCACCAATTTTTTCCTTCCCTTTCCTTTCTTTTCATTTCTTTCTCTTTTTCTGAGATCTATGGAAAGGAAGCACCTGAGGGAGATAGAAGGGAGGGCTGACGTTGGTGATGGTGGGGAGGAAGGCAACGGCGGAGACTAGTGGGAGGTGGTGGTGAGGAGAGCAGAGAAGATGTTGGTGTCTTTTTTTTTGAGATCCACAGGAAGGAAAGCACCAAGGCCGATGTTGGTGGCGATGGGGAGGAAGGCGATGGTGGAGACCAATAGGAGGTGGCAACGAGGAGAGTGGGGTGAAGAGTCGGGAGCCTCCTACCAATTGAGACTCTTGAGAATAGAAACAGCATAGGAAAAATCAGAAGAAAACATAAGGAAAAAATCAACGAAAATAAAGGAAAGATGGAAAAATTAAAAGGAAAGATCTTTGCTCGCATAGATTGTTCAATTATTTTTCTTTCCCTCATTTCTTTTCATTCTTCTCTTTTTTGGATATCTATGGGAAAGAAAGCACTTGAGAGAGATTAGAAGGGAGGGTCAACGCCAGTGATGATGGAGAGGAAGGTGACGGTGGAGACCAACAGGAGGTGGCGACAAGGAAAGTGGGGAGGAGGTAGGCGTTCGCAAGGGCTTGAGAAGGTTTAAAGTAAAAAGTAGTCCATAGGGCTCAGGAAGGTTTGAAAAAAAAAGCTTACAAAAAAAAATATTATTGAGGAGAGTCCAAAGCTCAACAAGTGGTGTGTTGGGAGGCCGCTATATATAAATAAATATACAAAATTCTATAAAAGTAATTAGATAATGTTATGATATAGATAAATATATAATTATATAATATATCATTAAATACTGCAAAAATACTTGAAGGTAGATCCAAAAATTTTTTTGTAAACAATATTTTGTGTAATGTTCATACCAAGTATGTTCATTGTTAATTAAAATTTTAGGTCTTGATGAAAAGTAACATGCGACAGTGCAACATAAAATTGACCATAATTGAATATTGGACTGAACAAATATAATCTAACTTTATTTAATATTTGAGCTTGACTTTTGTTAATTATCATATTATAGCAAAGCTTAATAAAAATTATCTCCTTTAAAATAACAGCCATTTTGTTTCCTTTACTTGCATTATAATGCAAAGACTATAAATTTTGACACCAATATTAGCATCCATAATAACTTTTACTTCAATGACTTTTGTAGTCAAATTAGTCATTATTAATTTGGTACCATTATAGAGACTTGTACTTTAATTTATATTCCATATAACATTATTGGTATATCTTTTTTAGCCTCAATTCATGATGTAGAGTATCATTGAATTTTAAAGAATTAATGAAGTCAACAGGATAAAGAACATCATTACATACAGCATCCGTTGATATTCGATATACTGTATCAGAACTTAAATATAATTTTCTTCATTAGAAAGTAGAGAAAGTAGATGCATATTTATTTCATCGACCATTTTATTTGTAAGTATAATAATCGCTCTTTCTTTCAAATATGTAGGAACACTAATTTTTTTTAAAATCTGAATAAATTATATAAGCAATATGCTAAATATGATCTTTATCTATTTTTATGAGTAGATTATCCAAATTTTTATCCAAGTTGCTTCTTCTTTATCATCATGTAATTTAATAGCTGATATTTTTTATTACCAATATCCTAAATTTATTTATTAAAATTTCTCAATGATATTATGGATTCTTTATTCATGTCATTACTCAATAATCACATTTTTTTTAGATAAAAATTATGCAATAATTTTATAGATCTGATCAACTTATTGATATATTAACTGTATCTATTCTATTCTTCCAATAACAATTGGAAGAATTTATCTAAAATTTCTCTAAGTAATAATTTTCCATCAAATGGCTTTTCTAATGTGTTTGAATCTCTTATTTGTAAAATATCCTTCAAAGATTTGTCGAGTGCTTCAAAATAATTTTTTTGATTCAAAATAATTATAGGGGCTTCATACCAAATTGTCAAACTCGTTGATTCAATTAATTTTACGAGTTGAGTATCTTTTAATTTTACATCTAAAGTAGTTATCAAATTGAATTAATATTTTGAATTTAGAATGTACTATTTATCCATCGAGTAATGAAAGCGATGCTATTCCAGAAAAATAATAGTTAAAACAATTTTACTGTCTGATCTAATTTTTGATATAATGATTTTTACTAAAGATCAATTTTACTTGTTCCTCCATGGCCATATACAAAAATAATCCACCTTATCTTTATTTATAGCGTTCAAGATTGCATCATAAATATTTTTTTTTGCTCTTCATTTAATCTTTCAACTAATGCTGAATATTTTGTTATATAATCTATACATTATAATCAAGTTCTTCTCTTAATAATTTGTTGTTTAATTTCTTCATCATAATTCTATTGGGCATCAGAAGATTATGATCTAAAAGAGAATAGAAATTTTTATTAAATAATTTTTTTAATTCAAATAGAACATATTTTTTCAACTATAATTACAAAATATATAGATTGGAAAGCTTCAATATATTTCTCTAATTACAGACAATAGCATCTACCAATTTTTTTTAACATATTTAGAATAATTTATCTGAATCTGCTATTTCACAATAAACAATTAATGTAACAAAAAGCTATATTAATTCAAATATTATTATCCAGAAAAAAGCTTCATCCAATACTTCATGTCATTCTTTATCATCCCTTAATGAATCAAGTGTATTACATGTACACTGAAATGTAGAATGTATAATACCATTTATAGTTTTGATTTTATCATAATTTTTAGCTATTTTCATCATATTTAAGAGTATTCATAAATAATATAATTTATCCAAACTGGGATGAATATAGACAACTCTACCAATTCGATTTTTTTATTTCCTTCTAGTCCAAATTTTATCTTTAGAATTTCATATCCATCTCATAAGAAATTCTATATATGTCAAATCTCGAGTAACCTCAAAAACTTCATTAGTTCGCATCCATTCCATAAACATTGTTTTCTCCATATTTCTCCAGGCAAGAATAGATAGTAAACTTTGATCCCTATATAAGTTATTCTATTCATAAATGAAAAGTATGCAACTAAATGCTCAATGATAGATTTTTTAAAATAAATATCAAATTAGAACATTCTCCACAAAGCTTCATATACCGATAAATATCTACAATCAAGGACTATCTTAATTTCATCAACTTCCTCATAATTTTGTTCTCCAATATCATTATTAACCAATATATTTTTATTATTATGGCTCTTATTCTATCTACAATCTATTAATATATTTGAATAAATATTTAATCATTCTTGATTTGTTGCACCAATCAACATTTATATGTACTTGATAATGTATGATCAAATCTAAATTATATGGAACAACAAATCTATTCTCCAGCTTAATTTCATTTTCAATGGCATATTATCCATCATTTATTCTCCTGTAAATTAATAGTAAATCTATTTTCATCAATCATCATTTGTTCTTAAATTTTTTTAAAAATATTTCAAATAATGTCCTGTGATCATGCATGATGATTTTGAATTATCTAATCCACATGGATCATGTATCATAAATTTTATAATATATTTATATCCAATACGATTAACAACTTTATTAAATAATTTAGCACATATTATAAAATCTATATCCACTATCGTCAGATGTTTATACTTTGAATCCAATCAAAATAAGATATGCGCATGTGCTAAACCATGTTTTTGAATTTCTATTATATATAAAAATGTAAATAGTATGAAATAAATATATCAAAAGAATTATGTATAATCATCTTTATAAATTTTCAAGTCAAAAATTAGTGTGTTATCTGTGACTGTCCTTCCAAAATGATAGTTTTGATAATATCTGATATCAATTACTTAAATTTTATTTTGAAGATTCTATTGACAAAATCAGATCTATCTTCAGCTTTTTAATCAAGAATTAAATCTAAAGTAGTTAGAATTTTAGGCCACTATATATTGCAGATAAATATAATGAATAAATTAGGATATCTATGCAATCTACAAATAGCAACAGCATCCTGATGGTTCTATATCATATATCTTGGACTTTCAAAAAATTTGATGGCAAATAATTTCTTTCCTGTTGTATCACTATCAACATCACTACAAACAATGACATCTTTAATATCTTGATAAATTTCTGATCAAAGATGCTTTTGATTTCTTTTAATATAATCAAATCTTTTTCTTTAACATATGAGAAAGCATCAATTATATATTGCTGAAATAATCTCTTTCCTTTTATCAATATCTTTCTTTTGTTGGTTCTTTGTTGTATTTGTAAGCATAGAATTTTCTCATAGTGACATATTGTCTAATATTTGAACATCTATGTGAGGATTTTTTATATCTGATATCAATTCCAGAATCGCCTTGACAAAATGGGAACAAATTGGATATTGTATGGCCATAAGTCTAATATGTAGATCACTGATACATTCCAATTCTTCTATTCTATATTCAATAATAATTTCATACTGACGATCTATCTGTCATAAATCCCGAACAATCAATGTTGCTATTTCATAAGTTGAAGGTTCATTATACTATAAACTATCTCCATCACGTTTCTCAAGTAATTTTAGATGCATAGATGAAAATTGAGATTATTCAAAATAATTTCTAGCAATTCTAAAAATATTGTCCAGATGTAGACAACTTAAGAGGGGGATGAATTGGGTTTTCAAAATTCTTTTAGAAATTAAATGAGAATGTGCTTAATTATGATGTGATGGTGTGCAGAAAATAAAAGCTGAAAGTAAATAACTAAAGATCAAAGTCACACACACAAACATAAAATTTATAGTGGTTTGGTATCAAACCCAGCATCTACGTCCACTCCTCAAGTTTTTTCATCTAGAAATTTTACTATAATCCTCTTGATTACAGCACGTTTGTTTTTAGGCTCATACACAAATTCAGTTGATTTTTCAGGATCGTCAATTAAAATCTTACACCGATTATTTTAGGACTCACAATTAACTCAATTGATTTTTCAAGCTCACCAATCAAATCTACAATGTCAAATTTCGGATTTGGACGGACCTAATCTCCAAGTTCTTTTTTTAAAGAACTTATAAAAAAAAGATATACAATAGAATAAAAAGTACAAGTAGGAGCACAAAAGAATAAACTTATTGGAGCTTAGTTAAAGTCGATGATGGTTGCTCTTTGGAGCTTGGATTTCTTCACTTGAATGAATGAGAAGCTTTTTCTTAATTGTTGAGGATGTTCTTTTGAAAGCTCACTCAATTAATTGCTCTTGATTCCTCTCCTTTTGATTTGCTTAAAGATATTCAATGTCTTCACTAAAAAATTAGATTTTTTTCTTTCTTCCCTCTTTGATCCACTTCTCTTGACTCTTCTTTGAGTTTGGAATCCTTTGAATCCTTTAAAAGAGCCAAACTAATCGTTTCAAGCCGTTGGAGACCGAAAACTAGCCGTTAGAGGGCTTTTGTGTAAATCTGCAGCTTTTGAAAAACTAGCTATTGGAGCTAGAGTTGACTCATGAATAGTATGAGTCGACTCGAGGTCTGCACACAGAAAGTCTGTTCTCTATTTTTTCTAGTGAGTCGACTCATGCACTGTATGAGTCAACTCATGAACAGCATGAGTCGACTTGAGCTCTGTGCCACTTGATGCCAAAGTACTAGAATCAACTCGAAATCTTCCAGAGTCGACTCTAAGTCTTCTTCACTTAATTTTTCATAAAAATCTTTATCTAATCATCCTCTTTTGCTTCCAAAATACTTCAAAAGCTTCTCCAACTTTAAGATTTATTTTTTAAGCTTCTCCATGCTTTTTTAAATGTTCAAACTCATTGTGCTTCCTATAAAATAAATTAATTTCTTTAAAGATATACATTCATTAGTATCATACTCAAAATTTTGTACCCATCAAAATCAATCTTAGGATCAATAATATATCTCTTCTTTTTGATGATGGCAAAATTTTGAGTATACACAAAATAAACATAATATGGTTTCAAGATTTATGTTAATTTATGCATAATTCATATGAAGTAAATAAGTAGATACATTGAAAACATACTTCATGAATAAATCATAAAATATTAGATTAACTCAAGCATATACTCAACATATCCTCTTCCCCTTTTGATAATATTAAAAGGTTCAAATTAATATTATATCAAAAAAAATTCAGACATACTTAACTTTAAATTTTTATATCAAAACTGCCATTGTGCTATATATATGCCATTTTCTTCATTTATTTGCCATTTGCCATAGTGCCATATATATGCCATTTTCTTCATTTATGTGCCATTGTGCCATATATGTGCCATTTTGTTCTCCTTTTTATTAAATTAGAGTTATTTAAGATGAATTATTAAATACTAAAAGATCAAATATAAAAGTTATAATTTGATTTCTAATATATAATGAAAGCAAAAAATTATAGAAACCAGTGGCAAGCATTAAAGCATATAATGTATCGAGCAAATCAAGCAAATAATAAGCTTTGAGTTTTAAGTTTTCAAATACTCCTCTTTATCTTTATAATTAATTCTCTCCCTTACTCTTATCTCATTCATTATTGCAACAAAACATGAGAATACATGTTTCAAAGTATAGGAGTATATTTATTCAAAAAGTATTAGAAATTTTATAGAAATAAAGTTAAAACTTGATATTCGGATAATATTCATAAGTTTCAGCAAGTATTATAATATTATAACATGTATCAAAGCATTGAGCATGAAGAATATATAAAGTATTATAAGAGGATTCATCAAAATCAATCCATTGCAAAAAGTCATTAAATACTTTCAGTTTAACTAACTAATTTATAAATTGATTTATTTTTAAGCATCTATTTTATTCTAATTATATTTCAAACTATCTACAAGCATAATATTTATAGTAAATGTAGAAGAGATGATTCTAATATTACCCTTCATCTTTAGCTTTAAGGATGATAAATTGAGATTCTTCTTTTATTATATGCCTCGGCATCCGCTATCTAAGTATTATTTTCTCTTTGATACACGGGATGCTAGACAAATCTGCAAAATGATCATTTGTGCAATTTGGTACTCAAGCTTTCTTGGATCCTTTGGAGTTAGTAGATATAGTTCTTTAAAATCCAAATCATTTTAATCTTATTATTATTAATTTTTGTAATCATATGAGTAAGCTTTATGTCCTAATTTTTCACAACAATAATAAGAAATATTTGAAGATGCATTAGATGAGGATTTAACAAAGAAGTTTTTCAAAAACTTTTGCCTCTTACGGGGGTTAAACCAAATCTGGCTTTGTTAAAAACAGCTCTTTGATTACTTAAAATCATATGCAACTTTTCAGAACTACAAGTAAATTTTTCAATAATAGGTTTTAGTTTTCAACTTCATTTTTAAATTCTTATTTTCTTTTAGCAAAGAATTCTTTTTCTTTTAAAAACTTTTCTTTTCTTTAATCAAAACTTGGTTGCATTTTTTATGTTCTTTGTTCTTCAAATAAATTCTTAATTTCATCCAAAAGATCAGAAATACATCATATAACTCATCAAATATAAATTCACATTCTGTTTCAGATATTACCTCTTCTTCTTATGCCATAAAGCATAAGTTATTGGCCTTTTGATCTTCTTTATTGGAGCAGAAATCTTCGTTGTCACTCCAAGTTACCTTCTTCTTTTTCTTGCTTGGCTCCCTTTTAGCCAAAACTTTTTTTCTTCTTTCTTGCTTCTTCTTCATCATCTTCAGAAAGTTTTTGAATTTTTTAGTGATTAAGGATATATCTTCATCTTCATCGCCAGATTCTTCCACTTTCATCCTATCTTTTTGATTTGAGGACTTGAATGCAATTATTATTTTTTCTTGTTGTTGCTTTCTTCTTCTTGATTTATTATGGTCTGCTCATAGGTCATGAGGAAACTCAAAAGCTCTTCCAAGGATAGCTGATTTAGATTCTTTGCCTCTTGAATAGCTGTCACTTTTGCTTTCCAAGACCTAAATAAAGATCTAAGAATCTTTCTCACAAGATTAGCATTAGCATAAGATTTTTCAATAAATTTAGATCATTAATAATATTTATAAATCTTAAAAATATATTAGAAATAGATTCATATGATTTCATTTTAAACATTTCAAATTCATATGCTAGCATACTAATTTTTGATTCTTTCATTTCTTTGGTACCTTCATAAATTGTTTCCAATGTATCCCAAATTTTCTTAGCAGAAGAACATGTACATATTCTATTAAATTGATTTTCATCAAGAGCACAATAAAGTACATTCATTGTAATTGCATTCAATTGTGCTAACTTATTTTCATTACTATTCTATTCATTTTCATGTTTAGAAACTTGAGCTCCATTAATAATTTTGGTAGGGATGTGTGTACCATGAACTATTGTATTCCACAAATCATTGTGTTGTGCTTGTATAAAATTTTATTCTAGCTTTTCAATAAAGATAATCAAATTCACAAAAAAGAGGTAGTCTAACAAGAGAGTGTCCTTCATCAAAAATATTCTAAGGATTGCCATTGATCTTGAGCTCTAGATGGTTAAATCTACTAAAGATAAAGAGCACCTACTTTGATACCAATTATTGTCCAGATATAGACAACCTAAGAGGAGGGGGGGATTGGGTTTTAAATTTTTTTAGAGAATTAAACAAGAATGTGCTTAATTATGATGGGATGTTATGCAGAAAATAAAGCTGAAAGTAAATAACTAAAGATCAAGATCACACACACAAATATAAAATTTTATAGTAGTTCGATGTCAAATCCAGCACCTACGTCTATTTTTCAAGTTTTTTCATCTAAAAATTTCATTATAATGTTCTAGATTATAGCGTATTTGTTTTCTAGACTCACAAATAAACTCAGTTGATTTTTTGAGATCACCAACCAAAATCTTACACCAATTATTTTTGGGCCCACAATCAATCCAATTGATTTTTCGAACTCACCAACTAAAGCCTATAATGTCCAATTTCTGACTTGGATGGGTCTAATCCTCAAGTTTTTTTCTTCAAAAAAACTTATAAAGAATAAATATATAATAGAAATAAGAAAATATAAATAGGAGCACAAGAAGAATAAAACTTGTTGGAGCTTGGTTGAAATCGATGATAGTTGCTCTTTGAAGCTTGGACTCTTTACTTGAATGAATAAGAAGCTCTTTCTTGAATATTGAGGATGTTCTTTTGGAAGCTCACTCAATTAATTGTATTTGATTTCTCTCTTTTTGACTTACTTAAAGATATTCAATGCCCTCACCAAGAAATTATATTTTTTCTTTTTTTTCCTCTTTGATCTATTTTTTTTGACTCTTTATTGAGTTTAAAAGTCTTTAAATCCTTTAAAAGAGTCAAACTAGCTGTTTCTAGCCATTGAGGATTGAAAACTAATTGTTAGAAGGTTTTTGTGTAAATCTACAGTTTTTGAAAACTAACTGTTAGAGCTGGAGTCGACTTATGAATAGTATGAGTCGACTCATGAACAGTATTAGTCGACTCAAGATCTGCATACAAAAAATCTATTTTTATTTTTTTTTGAGAGAATTGACTCATGAACAGTATGAGTCGACTCAAGCTCTGTGCCACTTAGTGCCAAAGTGCCAGAATCGACTCAAAACTTTTCGAAGTACCTTTCAGAGTCAACTCTAAACTTTCTTCATTTGATTTTTCATAAAAAATCTTTATCTAATCATCCTCTTTTACTTCTAAATACTTCAAAGCTTCTCCAACTTTAGGATTTATTCTTTTAAGCTTCTCTATGCTTCTTTAAATGTTCAAACTCATTGTGCTCCTTATAAAATAATTAA
>KE505385.1:334766-358535 GCA_000441515.1 Elaeis oleifera
AAAAGCTTCTCCAACTTTAGGATTTATTCTTTTAAGCTTCTCTATGCTTCTTTAAATGTTCAAACTCATTGTGCTCCTTATAAATAATTAATTTTTTAAAGATACACATTTATTAGTATCATACTCAAAAATTTTGTACTTATCAAAATCAATCCTAGAATCCACAAAAGTTTTAACAATTTAATTGTCTTTATCAAACATCTTCATCAATCCTTCTATGATTTTTTGATCTATTTCTGATGAACCATCATCTAAATTTAATACATTCAGTTTATTACTTACTTCATTTTTAGTATCATATATACATATAGTTATGCAAATTTAGATCTTTCTTTATTGATCGGACGAAGCAAGCCCATTCTATGATGATTTTGGCTATTGATTCAGAATACATATAGTCTAGATCTATTATTGATTTCATTATCAATTCTAGCTCCAATTGATGCAAAGGCAAACTTTGAGTTGTATATTCTAATATTTTTTGAAGTTTTGAAGCTCATCTTTCTCCATCATAATTTAATAAAGTATCCAAAAAAGCTAGAGTTTGTTTCAACAATGGTAAATCTACTCTCTCTTTGCAACAACATAAACTAAATATAAGTAGATGCATCAAATGATTTACACACACATTCTTTGTATCAAAATAAAGCTCCACAAAATTGACACTAATGTTCGAGAAGTCCAATATTTCATGGTTCAGTAAACTTTCCTACACTATAAAAAAATAAAATCTTAAATCTAATTGAACTTTTCTCTAACATAGAGAAATTTAAACAAAGAATGCACTCTTGCTAAAGTGCTTATTTGTCTATTACGAAAATTGGATTGGAATCTTCTGGATTACATAATCACTCATCAACAAAATTTCAATGAATCAAATATTAATAAATACTATAAGCTTATAATATGAATAACTTAGATTAGAATCCAATAAATAATGCCTTCTTCTACAGTCAATTTAAAATTCTCTTCGAAGATGCTATGCTCATCCATTATTGCGCTTGTATTTCTTTCAATGCTAGATACTTTATTTTGGCCAGAACTTTAAGAACTTTCATATGTAATGGTATTCGAATTTCCTTAATTGTTCACCATGTAATAATAATGTATGTGTTGGTATTATTTTGTTCCATCAATATTGGTTGGATAACTTTTTCTTTCGAACAATCTTCGAACTCTTTGTCAAGCAATGATATTCATCCTTCTTATTCTATTCTCCCTTTATGCTTCCTCTGAATTCATTCTGTGCTGTGGATAAATAATTAAATCAAAAATAATTAAAATATAAAAATAAATTAAATAATTCAAAGTTGAACCATATACTAACAATTTTGTAGGAAACAAATTATTTTGGAGGATATAAAAACAAATTGATATCAATATAGTATAAATAAATAAAATAGAATAAATAGTAAATAAATTTTGAAGAAAATTTTTAGTCTAGACTTCTAATTCAATAATAAAAGGTGCAATCAAGAGAAAATATCAAAGATAAAGAAAATATAATAGTAATTTAATAAATATCTTATGTAGCAATCAGATCGAAGAAATGAAATCCCAAGTACCAATTGGCCTACAAATAATAATGAAACTTAATTTAGAAAAATTCTATCAAAAATAAGAATTTTTTTTCGATAATGTTATTAATTCTTTCCATAAATAAAGGCAATTTTAATGCTAGATTTCATATTTGAAATACATAACAAAAGATTTCATATTCGTTGATACCACATTAATATTATCTAGAAATATATTTGGTTTTTTAATAGAATATAGTTGAATTCTATAGTACAAATAATTTCAATACATCAATACTACAATCTATGAAAAATGGTGCAAGAGTCATACAATAAAAAAAAAGAAATTAGTATCATTTTCATTCATTGCCAAAACATAATCAAATTTTATTGAGCAATTCAAAACATATTACAATTATTTTTAGATACATAATGGAAAAAAAATAAACTTGTCCTAGTAAACTTAAAATACAAAATATAAATCCATACACCAATACTTCTTCTGAATTGGTTTCAAACTAACACTTCCAAAATATGTACTAAGTAGTCCTAGATAATATTCTCACCAACTGATGGTTCAAAATTTGGATGAAATATTTTTCTATATTTTTAGCATCCTTTTTTAGATCACTATATTCATCCAACAACCTTTTATACCTATCAACCGATAAATCACACTCCTAACATAATTATCTATATTTATATTCAAGATGTTTATGAGTATCATTAATTTTTTGATACATACACTTGTAGTATTCTTTATTTTCAAAGTTAAAATCTTTAACCTCAAATTTAAATCTCTGTTGTAATCTATTTATGGCAAATCCTATAGCAAATTTTTTCAATTTATTTTGATCATGCATCTAACGATCCCAAGTCTTAAGAATTTTAGGTGATTCATTATTATGCTCCAACATAATTTCAACATGTGCCCTCAGCATCCCATTATCTCGGACCTCTAACCTATAAATTAGCTTGGACAATTCTAATCTATCGATTATTTCCTCGAGCATGATTTTCGGTAAAATTTTGATTGTTTTCATTTCTGGAGTTATAAGCATTTAAAGATTAGAGATCTAGTTCAAAAAGAACATAAAATCAAGAAATATATTTAAAACCCAACAAAATGATGGAAGAGGGTATTTCTTCAACTACATAATCTATTAAATTAATAATATTAGATTAAGTTATCATTTAATTTATTTTCAAATTTGACTAATGTAAATATTCTCGCAAATCATACATTAATTAAACAATATACCCAACCAAGAAAGGTTAGTCTAGTTATTATACTATATTATCCAAATCATATACTAACAATTAATCACACTATTAATCATACACCATGAATAATTAGTTGAATAATGGGCTAACCTATATTATTATTTTATATAAGAATTATTTTATCAAAAATATTATATTCGCTATCAAATTATGATCTAGATTCATTTCCAAATTTGACCAAAGTAAATATTCTCATAAATCATATGCCAAATTTTTTTTTCTAAATTAGCCAAAAAAATCATATTTAATTAAGATATTATATTAACTAAATCATAGACTAACTTGCATTAATTTTATAAGAAAAATTTTATATTATCCAAGTCATACACTAATTTATACAAATATTATATAACAATTAGTTTATTAAAAAATTATCAAGTTTTTCTTACAAATAAAATAAAAATAAAAGTCAATATAATAAAATCAAATAATTTTTGCATAATATTTATATAAGGACACCCACAAAAAAAATTTAAAATATCAAAAATAGGCAATAGATCGTATAAAATTTTTATGCAACTACATCTTTTTAAAATTAATTCCTGCATAATTACTCAATGGGGACACCTACGTAATTACTCGGAGCATCTAGTTTTTATGCATTTGAAATATATAGAAAAATATGCGACCACCCTTTAAATACCTTAATATCCACCTCTCTCCCCATCTTTTCCACTTTGTTCGTTCCCCCATTCGCCCCTCACCTCCTTATTTCTCTTCGATTCCTTCCTCTTCTCCGTTCTGCTCTATTTTTGTGCTGGATCAAATCCTCTCCTCGCTCTCCAGCCAAATACCTTCTCTATGCTTCGATCTTACTATCCAAGGACGTGCACCAGATAGGGCCATGTCCATGGCCGTGGATCCCCCCTTCTCTTTGCAGATGAGAAAGTGCTATCGCGAAGACACGCTGCCTATGGGTCGTTGTGAGAGTTTCTCCTCACTGTCTTTGGCTTCAATCGATCCGTCTCTGGTACTATCTCCTTTTTATTTCTTCCCCTTCATTCACAATTTTTCGCTTATGATTCACCCTTTTTTCATTTATATCTCTCCATTTCCTCTCTTGTGACCCATCTCAAACCCAAACCCTAGCCCTCTTTGCCACCATCCACATCTCCGTAACCCAAACCCTAGCCCTAGCCCTAATCCTAATCCATATGATCTCTACAACCTCACCACCATCATGATCTCTGCAACCTTAGCCCTAGCCCTAACCTAAACTCTTACCCTCTACGACTCTTCCCAACCAAACCTTAGCTCTCTCCACTGTCATCCCCACCTCCGTGGACCAAATCCTAACCCTAACCCGAATCCTAGCACTAACCCTAACCTCCCACCATCATCTCAATCTGAACCCTAGCCTATCCTGAACCTTTACTCTCTGCGACTCTTCCTAACTCGAAACCCTAGCTCTCTCCATCGTCATCCCACCTCCATCGTCCAAACTCTAACCTGAACATGAACCCCAACCCCAACCCTAATCCTAACCCTAACCCAACCGCTCATCCTAATCCTAATCAGGAATCTAATCCAAATCTTGAGTCTTAACCTGAACCTTATCCCTAACCCAACCACCCATGCTAACCCTATCCGAAACCAAACACGAAACCAAAGCTGACTCAACCAACTTACTTCACCATCCAATAACTCCCAACTCGAAACCTGTCAGCACAATACTCGATAATCCGACTACCTAATAACCTGATACTCATAACCCAAAATCCAATAACCTGACAACTCAATAACCCAATACTTGATTACCTGATAACCCAATATCCAATAACCCAAATCCATGTACCTAAATTCGCAACTCAATAACCCAATACTTGATTACCCAATAACAACTCAATAACCCAATACTTGATTACCGGTAACCCAATATCCAACAATCCAGACATGATAACCCAATATCCAATAACCCAAATCCACATACCCGAATTCGCAGACCTAAACCTGCAAACCTAATTCCTTAACGTGAAACCCTTAGCTCGAATTCAAAATCTGAAACAAATTTCTTAATCCAAACCTCTCAGCTTGAACCCAAACTCAAGTTAGGGACTGGGGGCTACTGAGCTTCAGCAGCAACCGTCTCAATCTTTTCTTTTTAACCACCATGGAGGGATGCTAAAAACACCATCCACAATAATTTTCGAGAATGGAAGGCTGCTGTATGCAGCAACCTTCCCAAATGGTGATCAATAGTGGCCAATATCCATGTTGATCACTATAACTCTATCTTCTACATGATCCAGTACTGGAAGAGGAAGGCTGTCAAATGATGTAGCAACCTCCCTTTGCTCTGATGGTAAAACACAGAGAAATTCTTACCCTTAGATGGATCGAAATCTTCCCTTCTCAAATGATGCGGTAAGGAAATAGATAGCCATAGTACACTTGTAGCAACTACTCTATACAGCCTGATGAGTTTAAAACAAGAAAAAATATATACAATACTGTAGCTGAGGAGAAAAACTCACTAAAGAATTCCTCCTTCTACATACGGCTGTTGTCTACTATCTAGAGAAGGATACATATAATCCCCTCTTTCTCTTACTGGTTGTCTACCATTTGATCGAATATGTTCTTCTTTTGCCTGACCAATCCCCTCCATCAAATGGAACAATCATCGACACATGTGATTTCTTGTCCAAATCCATTAAATATCTCTTAAACAATCTATTATCCAGCGGCCTAAAATATCAATTAGGAGTAACCATCAATGAGGAGGAACCATCCGCGAATCACTCCATTTAAAGCAATTCATTTGGGATTCAGCACGCTTTTTTTTTTTGAAGTCTCAAATGTAATGCCTCCAGCACATGTATTTTTCTATTCTTAAATATAATGGCTTCAGCCACATTTTTCTAATGCACATTCAATTAGGGACATATGGCATTGTAGACGTGTGACACTTGTCGCATTGGAAGACTACTAACTCTTCTTCTTCTTTTTTTTTTTTTTTTTTAATGTAATTGTATAGATTGTAAGATGGCTTGCTGGTGTTGAAGCAAGGCTTTTGTCATTCTTGGAAGAGCAATTAAAGAACTTCAAAAGTTCCACCTTGGATATACATTGCATGAGGAATATAACTACATACATTTATCTGATGTTACATGGTTGGATTGAGGGTAACTTTTTTCCCCAAGCACGAGATATTGTACAACCATAATTACAAACCCAAAGATATGTATAAGTTCTCAAATTCTCATGTTTAAATTCTATTGTCATGAATCCTGGCAAAAAGCCATCTTTGGTGAGTATAGAGCTTATGATCTGTAAATTTTCTCCATGTTAGTAGATTGTTGTATAATTTCCTTTCTGTAAACGTAGAAGTTGCAATTTTGCAATCATATAAACTGATCACAAGGCCATAGAATTCAAGCGCCCTCTTCATCTCTGCAGTTCTACTTGCTGGAAATTTCTTATCATAAGTCTTCCTGTAGGAACTTATTCAAAGAGTGGTTAAGAGTGCATCCCGTTTCTCAGCCCGCATTTCTTCCCTTCTCCTCCTCTGCTCCTCTCTCTCCCACCATGCCTGCTCCAGCATCAGTCTCTCCTTCTCCAGCTTCTCCATAGACTGCCGCCACTCCTGTTCAAACACCAACCGCTCCTGGGTCCGCCGTTCCATCATCTCTTGCCACTGCACCTCCATGCGCTGCTGCTGCTGCAAAAGTCCTGCAGCAGATCATAGATGCTGCTACCAGTTGATCTTGACTTGTCTGTTGCTTGTTGCTGCGGTCCTCTGTCAATTTTCCTCTTTCTTGTCTTTGTGGGCGCTCACCATCACTGTCTTCATCATCTTCAGAGAGCTCATCAGAGGATTTATCTGCACCTAGCTTCTTCAGTTTCTTCTTAGAATGGGAAGCTCCTGATTCAGACTCAAGGAGTTCACGCTGCATGTTCTTGCACGTTCTGTGAAGACAGCATGAAGCTCTTCGAAGAAGGGGCATTGTTTGCCAGTTTCTGGATCAGATGTTTCTTTGCCCTGTGGAAACAGACCAGGCTTATCGTATTACATTCCGCAGTACCTGAATGTCATATGAAAACGCAAATAGCTGCACATTCATCTTTACCGTTAATGTTGTAAGGTTTGAATTTTAGTATTAAGCATGGAGTTACTATCTGAAAGAGTTCTAGAGATGAATAAAAAGTCATTTGCTTTGAGATAAAACCAAACCCAGTTATTTACAAATCTTACAGTTCACAATGTTCTGTTGGCTGCCCTAAGTCTATAAATACAAGTACTGACAATTAACTAACAAAGCAGGACTTGGAACAAAAAAAATATTTACAAGATTTGAAACAATCATAGATGGTTTCCTTTATTCTCTGTATATTTGGAACATATAAGCTGAATGTTGGTCATGATCAAACACATTATAATCTCAGATGAAGAAAGAAACCATCTATCAGTTTGTTCTGTCAATTAGAAATCTCGTGGCAGTGTGGCCAATGAGAACTTTGTGATTGCAATGTATGATCTCCAACGATGAGATGCACATTTTTGCAGCCAAATTTATTACTGTGTACATCACATCCCAATCTATAGAGGGAGACTAAAGGTCAATTAGATGATGGCCATGTGACAGTGTCAGAGACCAGATAATAATGAGAAACTGGTCTTGATAATGAAAGTAGGTTGAGGGTCAACTCAGATTCAGAAAGGCAGACGTGGAAGCCACTAACTAGGAGATAGGTTGAGATCGACAAAGATGGTTGACACAACCTGACCTAAGGGTTGAATGATAGTGGTAGGCCGATCAAGCCCCAACATAATGCCACGTAAGACACGCCGAGACATGCCTAAAAGGAATTAGTTGAATTAAGCTGAGTGATTGCCTAAGGCACAGGTTGAGTTCCACACAAGGTAGCAGGATAGGCCGATTATAAATATAATTTACCGAAGAGGATAGATATTGATTTAAGAAGCTGATCATGCCTTATGTGTACATCGGCCTGACATAGGATGATGTCTCAGAAGCAAGATTTGAGAGGTAGAAGTGGTTGCTGAAAGATCAGATCATGGAAAATGGAGATGTGGGTAAAATGGACTGCAGCAATCATCAGAAGAGAGCTGATGGAGTAGTGATAGTAAAGAAACGTGCCAATGCTAGAAAGAGACAGTTGTCCAATAGTTAGAGAAGATATATATATATATATAAGTATTAATTGTAACTGTGAAAATAAACCCTTCAACCAATGATTGAATCAATTTACCAATTTTTATTAATGTATCTTTCAATTATTTTAATACTTATAATGAAACGCAGGTCAAGAGGGTCAACTCTGATTCAACAAGGTAGACATGGAAGCCACTAATGGGGGGATGGGTGGAGATCGACAAAGATGGTTGACACATAACTTGACCTAAGGGTTGAATGATAGTAGTAGGCCGATCAAGCCCAACATAAAGAAATGCAAGATAGATCGAGCCATGTCTAAAAGGAATTAGTCGAATCCAGCTGAGTGATTGCCTAAGGCACAGGTCGAGTTCTAGAGAGTTAGCAGTTGGCCGATTATAAATATAACCTGTCGGAGAGGATAAGCATTGATTTAAGAAGCTGATCTTGCCTTATGTTGACATAAGCCTGACATAGGATGAAGCGTCGGAAGCAACATGTGAGAGGTGGAAGCGGTTGTTGAAGATCGGATCATGGAAAATGGAGATGTGGGTAGAATGGACTGCGGCAACCATTATAAGGGAGCTGATGGAGTAGTGATAGTGAGTATAGAAAGGTGTCATTCTTGGAATGGGACAATTATCCAACAGTTTACTAGTTTTTTTTAATTAATTTATCTTTCAGTTATTTTTTTAGTACTTTTAATTTATAGTTTGCAGTTCATAGCTCATAGCTCATAGTCAATAGTCATTTCTCCCCTTCCCAAGAAGGCGGAATCTTAATGGTGAAGGTTCCTGAAAGTCAAGATAGTAGGACCCATGTCATACATCTCCCTTTCTGGTTCGGACATCATTGGCATGCCTGCACATCTATCCAAACACTAGCCATCAAATTGCTTCCTTCCCATCCCCATTTCGAGGAGAAGGGAAAGCCAACAATTACCTGCTACTTAATTAGTAGCTTCAATCCAGAATATATAAATAGAAATCTTCAATACGATTGGCAAGACTATCGAATGTCAATAAGCAAACCTTGATACCAGGTCACCATTCATGCTACATCGCCAATAGAGATGCATGGCTATTCAATATCATAGGAATAGAAAGGCTATGGTGATGTATACCTCTTGAATAGACCTAATTTTACCGCTTTAGAGATATTGTAATACATGAAAATTTGTTAAACCTAGTTTCTTCCATACAACAAGTTAGTTTTACATTATTCTAAGCCACAACAAAATTCGCGTTTTGTCCTTTTCTCCAAAAAGAAAGAAAGAAAAAAACCTTCCCATCATCCTTAAACACTTTAAATTAGAAGAAAACAAGACCAAACGCTAAAAGAAAGGAATCAAGAGATTGTGGAGGAAAACCAACCAATAGACCCGATATCCCAATTGAATTAACTTCGAGAAAATTACGCTAGAAGGGGCCTAATTAGAAGGAATCCAAATGCTGACAGTCCCAAAAAAAAATATAAAAAAAAATGTTTTTCTAGATCAACAATTCCGAGAGGAAGACCAGCAAATCAATCTGAAATCGTAATTAGATCGAATGCTGACTGAGAAAAGGATTTAACTTTGAGAAATTAAACTCAGAGAGACCAAATCGAAAGCCATTCGGAAAAAAAGTGTGTAACCTAACCTTGTAGCGATTGACGAGGTTCTTCCACTTGCACTTGCACTGCTCTGGCGAGCGGCGGTAGCCCTTCTCCCTCATCCGAGTGGCGACGAGCTCCCACATCGTCTTGTTGCGCTTCGACACGCTGAAGTCCCTCTCCAGATCCCCTCTTATCGCGATCAGATCCCTCGTCTCCTCCGGGGACCACTGCGGCACCTTATCCTCCTTCCCCCTTCCGCCGGCCCCGCCGCTGGTTCCCACCGCCTCCGCAGCTGGATTCCGCCGCAGCGGCCCGCCGGGCCCCATCATCCCCATCCCCTCCGCGCTTCCTCCCGCATCATCTTCCTCCAATTCTCCGAACCCTAACCCTAATTTTAGCTGCTTCTCCGTGGAAATCGAAATCTAGGGTTTAGGTGCTCTGTTCCCCTTCTTCTTTTCCCTCTTCTTCGTTCCTTTCGTCTTCTGCAGGATAGAAGCCGAGCAGCCGAGCGGCCTTCGGTCCGTTTGTTTTATAACGTCGTCGTATGACGGAGACGGACGGGAAGAAATGAAGAATGGTGAATAACGGCCGTTACTTAACATTATTATGACTGTAATTTTATTATGTCAGTATTGGCTGATAAAATAATAGTTAAATTTCTTGCACGCACATCTCCTGAAACTGCTAAATTTATGTGTTTGCCCATGCAAACCTATGTCCTTTTTTGTTTCACAAGGGCTCACTACACCAACTAGGTGTTTGAATAGTGTTAAAATTAACCATTTCTGGTAAATGGGCAGCAATAGTCTTGAGCATCAACTGGTTTCAATGATTAGACTAATTTTTGATATTCATTGCAAATTTACAAGTGATTACAAATAAATTGAAATTTATAGGATATATGTAAAAAAATCAACATAGTTTTTTAACCTTCAATAAGCTTATAATGTATTTATATAGAACTTATTATTATCTTTCGATCCTAGATGACTTTTGATCATTATATGGAGACAAGAAATATGATTAACATTCATGTCCTACATTTTATATGGCAAATCCTAGTTTAGTTGGCTATTACATTCATTAAATTTGTTTATATATTTTATTAGGTGACCCAAAATGGTTGTGCCGATCTTACATGGAAAAGAGAAATTATGGGCCTTAATATAACTACCTATAAAGAAAAGAGTAATTCTTTGTCCACTGCCCTTCGACGGAGAAAAAGCATACTACCCAATTATATTAGGCCATATAGCATAATTAATAATGAGGTAGATATTTAATGCTGCTTAACTTATTTTCTCAAATACTTTATATAACTTTCTAGAAATATATATAATATCCTAAATAATATATATGATTTTTCATATCTCTATATCATGTCTTGTTAGTTATTATGATTTTCTGTGAATATATGATATCCTAAACAATATATATTATTTTCTAACATCTTATATAACTTCTTGTGAATATATATGACATTATGAGCAATATATATGATTTTTTGTGAATATATATGACATCTTGAATAATATATATAATTTTTTGAATAATATATATAACTTTCTATAGGTATTATAACTTTCTGATTTCTTATATGACTTTCTATTGGTTATAATAACCAACAGGATATTATATAAAGACATAAAAATTATATATATTGTTCAAGATGTCATATATTTATAAAAAAAATATAAGATATTAAAGAATCATATAAGATATCAGAAAGTCATAATAACTAATAAAATATTATATAAATAGTTATATATATTATTCAAGATGTCATATATACTTACAATAAGTCATGTAAGGCATCAGTAAATAATAATATTATTCTTTCTTTGTTCTATGAAGGAAGGATATTTTATTTGAAAAATTTTAAAGAAAGCTGAGCAATATTAAATATCTATCCATTTTTAATTGTACTTTGTGGCCCAATATGATTGAATGGTGCACTTTTTCTCCATCAGAGGTGGTGGATAAAGAATTTCTCTAGAGAAAAATATTATTGAATTTATTTTCATGTTTCATACAAAAATCTCAAAGTGATTTTATGGTGACTGTATGTGTTGTCATCGTATGAAAATGTGAAATTTTGATGTTATCATACTCATAAAATAATAAAGGATCTATCAATAAATTTTATTTCCATATGTTGTATAGTGATCCTAGAATGGTTTTTTGGTCATTATATGGAAATATAAAATTTGAATGTTATTACAATCAATAAACAATAGAGGGACATTTCATCAATTTTCAATTCTCTACTTTCATATAGTAACTAAAGGATTTAGCCATTAACATAATTAATGTATCATGGAAGGTATTGTCTTTATATCTGATTTCCTATTTTTTATATAGTAAACACTGAATGGTCCTATGGTTACTATATAGAAGTTTAAAATTTGAAATTTAATACAGTTAATGAACCATGGAGGAACATCTATCAATTTCAGAAGTGCTTAAAGGTGAGAGTGCACCTATCAATTTCAAAGATGCCAGTGAAAAATTCAACCATATAAATCATAGCCACCCAATCCTGTTGGTAATGAGGCCAAATTACGAATGCTTTTTTGCAAGATTTTGAAAAAAAATGCTTTCAAATTTTAAGATTCAAGTGGTTCAAATAACCAAGGAGAGTAAATTATATGGTTCCTCTATAAAAGTTGTGCACTTCTAATAAGATATATGATTATATAAATGTCTAAGGGTGGAAGGTAAATTGGATTTTGGATGACTAATCTGCATCTAGTATGCACTTAAAAAATGAACATCTTATTTTGTTTACCTTTTTCTATTTTACTTGTAGGAACCATATTCTATTCTATTATTTGTTATATATAACTAAAATTGGAAGTGCAACTATTGTGGAACTTTCCATTCGCCACATACATACTTATATTAATAATATTACTAGTACAATTCTTTATTTTGGATAATAAATAGGTCTCCTGCTTAATACAGCTTATTTTAGACCGTATTAATAATATCGTTGATATAGTTTCTCATTTTAGATATGTAGGCTTTGATTCTTTATTTTGGATATTTATTATCTATTATATATCACTAAAATATAGGCTTAGTTTGTCATGAGCTCTCTATTCACCATGTGGCCGCCTGTATTAATAATATTATTAATATGATTCTTTATTTTGGATGGTCCACACACACACATATAATGATTATAGTCATTAGTCAAACTTCCTACTCTTGATGAGAATTGTTCATATTCATCAATTTTTTACTCTTAATAAATTTATAAAATCTTAATAATAATATTTATTTTGATAAATGAATTCCTTATAACATATTATTTAGTTAGTTTTGATGCCAATAACAACCATTATTTCATTTGCATCATTTTAACTTTTTTTCAAAGTTCAATTTTTGCATCAATTTTTCTCTAAAAGAATTACGTAGTTTGAGAAATAATATGTTTATCAAGTAAAGTCAAACTTCCTACTCGTGATGAGAACCATTCATATTCATCATTTTTTACTCTTAACAAATTTATAAAATCTCAATAATAAGTTTTATTATTGATAAATGAATTCTTTTAACATATTATTTAGTTAGTTTTGATGCCAATAACAACCATTTATTTTATTTACATTATTTTAACTTTTTTCAAAGTTCAATTTTTGCATGAATTTTTCTCTAAAAGGAATTGTGTCATTTGAGAAATAATATGTTTATCAAGCAAAGGGTAATGAAAAAGTACCATCATTTTTTTATTACTTGTTATTATTATAATAATTATCATAATAACAATTTTAATACCAAATTAATAAATAATATATTTTACAATAAATAAGGGTTGTTATTTGCTCTTATAGCCGGTACATGAGGAAGATAGACCTATAATGACCACTTATTAATAGATTTTTGTTATGAGCAAGTACTATATTGTCTGTTTTTAAGTGAGTATGTGCGATACAAAATGAAGTACCTTTTATTAAGTACCAATTATACTTATATCAATTAATATAATTGATATAAGTATAATTAATAGTTGAGAATACTATATAACTAGAATAGATATGTATTATACTACATCGATTTAGATATTAGGCAGGAGTTTTTACTCAGCAGCATCCAAGTTCATTGCTTCATTAAAATAGAAATGTAACTATTAAAATCTTCTATTTATTATGATATATTACATTATTATATTGCATTTGAGGAATAGTCAAGGAGAAAAAATATGTACCCCATGCACTGCATAGGGTCGGTATTCTAACATGTTTTTAGTATATGAATTGAACAATCTTTTATACTCTTTTATGCCTTTTGGTTTATAAATCTTCTGATATTGGAAACAAGTTAGTTTGAATAGCTGACTTTCAAGATATATACTTGGTTCGGGAAAGAGCATTTGAATTTAGAAAACCTATGCATGTTTTTAGTACGTGAATTGAGCTATCTTTTATATTGTGTTATGCCACTTGGTCCATAAATCTTTCAACGTCGGAGGCAAGTTAGCTTGAATAGTTGACTTTCAAGATACATACTCCATTCAGAAAAGAGCATTTGAATTGAGAAAACCCATATACATATAGAGATTAATAATTTTAGTAACCTGTTAAAAATGTTCTATGCATTTAGAGGTTTATAAATTACTAAAGAGATTATCATCGTCATATCTATATAAGGAAATATATTAAGAAACAAAAAATATGAATGAGGTTTACTAATTTGGTAATATAAAATGAAAATTTACTAAGCTAAGGTTTTTACTCACCATACGGAGCCCATATTAATAATATCACTAATACGGTTTTTATTTGGATAATAAGTAGGGCTCTTATAACTAATATAAAAGGAAGATAGGCCTTTAATTGTCACTTGTGAATAGATATCGGTTATAAGTGAGTGCTATATTATTTATTCCTTTAATGATAACTAAGTATTAGATAATGGAGTATCTTGTTATTATCAATATTAAATATCAATGAAACTTATATAAATATAATTTATACTTGAGAATATTACCGAGCTAAAATATGTATGTATTATACTTATGTAAATTGATATTACTATATTAATTTAGATATTTGATGGAAGTTTTTTCTCGATTATCATTAAAATTCAATGGTCAATATGCAATAGAAATTTAACTATTGAAGCCTTCTATTTGTTATAATTAATTATATTGTTATATATTATTTCAAAAATATTTTTTTTGATAAAATGGAGAGATCACATTAATCTAGTGTAAATACATCCAACAAAATTTAAAACTAAAGTGTCTTGGAAAGCAACTAGAACCATCAACTGCGTGGTCTATAAGACTTCTCCAAAATGCTCCGCCACAAAGGAATCCACCTAATCCGCAACTCCATTGGCCTCAATAGACATGCCTTGTATCAAAAGGAGCTGCACTCGCTCGTCAGTCTCCAGATATTCTATAGGAGGGGGGGGGGGTTGCATCATCCTTCTTGGACTATCTCAGAATCTGACTGATCACTATAGTTGAGTCATCCTCAATACTAATAAGATCTGTCTTTAGGATCGGTCTCACATAGTAGATACTTGCTGAAGCCATCCTCAACTCTATTACTGAGATCGAGATATCAAACAGTTGACTTTTGCTCGCTGCAATAAGTCCTGAATTAGGATCTTTGATCACAAACCCTGTTCCACCTCTATTGCCATTGTTGATTATGTTGCCATCGAAGTTTACCTTAGGGAAGCTTGGGGTGGGGGCATCCAGGTAATGAACACCATCCAGGTTGCTACAAGAGTTGAAGAGGGGTCTTAGATATCTTGAGTTATCACATGTGCTCAAATAGAAGATGGGTGGATGATCTCAACAGCCTGAGTTAGAGCTTTTTCTAAGGCAAATCTCGGCGGTTGACTACTCTTCTTGAAAATCTAAGCATTTCTGGCAAGCCAAATATTTATAAGCAATGTTGGTAGTCCTCATGCTCTAATGTCTAGAATTTGCATCGCTGATGCTTTCACTAATATACCTAAGAAAATTCTCAACCGGCATCATCAACTGAAGGATCATCACAAATGTACCTGCGAGCCTCCACACCTGCATAGCCCTTGAGCATTGGAAGAGTATATGAGCAACAACCTCATCCTCCATATTGCAATAGGGACAAATCGAAGAGATATTCATTCTCCATCTGCTCAAGACACCCCTAGTAGGGAGGTGGCCCAAGCAACCCTTCAAATAAAAAGGGCAACTCGAGGATGGATATCAAGTCTCCAAATCCAACCATCGTTAGGTCATTGAATTTGCTCTTCTCTAAATAGATCATATAGATCCTTAGCCCTCATCATTGAACTGCAACTAGATTGTTAGACCATCCTGCTAGGAACATCATGTGTGTGAATTGCAAAAGATAACACTCCACCAGCCAATTGATCCCTAAAGAGGTGGACAACTCGACCAGTGTCCCATCTCCTTTCCTTAGGAAGGAAGAGGTTGTAGACTTGTATGTTTGCTCCAGTCTTCATATCGATCATTGTAGACCACTGTCTTAGAGGAAGGTCCAACAGCCAGGAGTCCCCCATCATATTCATAGATTGTCGGACCTTAATCAATCATGTTATGTTGACTATCACCATCGAGGCATGGGTATTGATCTCTTTCCACATAAAGAAGCTACCATAGCTAGATTGGATATCATCTCCTATAGACTATGATCCATACTTAGCCCTCACCGTAAAGCTCCAATTGCTACTCGGCTCAAGGAGGAGTCTAAGAGCATGCCTCACAATTATAGCCTCTCTCTTTTTTTTGAGGTAAGCAAGGAGAAAGTAAGGTACTTTCCTCTCGTGAGTTAAATATTTCATATTAGAGATGGTAGAACATGGGAGGAGTACAAGTTATATTTACAAAGCTGTATCCTGTCGCATTGGGAGCAACAATATAATAAAAGGGTTGCATGAAGATGTCCAATCAAAGTACATCCCATATGAAGAGAGGGTTCACGCTCGTGAAATCGAAGAAACCTAGAGATGTGTTTCTTTTATACTAGATCTCTACGAACGCTATCGACATACCCATTTTTCTTTGAAGTCATATCGATCCCTGGATACTGTAATACTCTTGAAATGACCTTTCCACCTTTAATTGAATAGTAGATGCTGAGTGGATACTTTGAAGTAGGATCGAAAGTAGTTATTCTGTTCAGTGAAGATACGAATAGACTAAACTTTGAGAGGGCATTGAAGTTAGATGCTGTCTGGAGAGAACTTTGAAAGAAATGAATGAAGATCATTTGCTTTTGTATTTTTTGTCCAATCTCCCATCAAGAAATAACAGTCCTAATAATTTTGCAAAGGGATCGAGCCTTGGAATGAAAAAGTCTATTGTTTCTTTCTTTCTAGAGAGTCCATAGCATGACTAAGGTGAGCACTGCAAAGATTGAATTTTTTGGATTTGCTGTGTTTCTGTCTCCACTCATGCCAAAGATCTTCTATGTTGTGTGGGAGGTTGACAATGTGGCATTTATGGAGTATTCTCTTTCACACTTCTATAGAATAATTACACTGAAGCATGATATGGTCAATTGTCTCATTATCATTGTAGCAAAAAGTACATCTCCTAGGTCTGTGAAATCTTTTTTTCAAGGATTTCACCAATCAGGGTCTTACGATTATAGCACAACCGGTTGAATAATTTGCATTTTGTTAGGATTGGAAGCTTTCAAATAAATTTTCCAGATAAGAAACCATGCCGCCGTGGATCAAAAACTTATAGCAGGCTGATATTGAGAATAAATGATTCGGAAACCATTTCCAAAGTCTCTTGTCTTCTTGGTTTGACAACCTAAAGTTTCTCAGCATTTCTGTTAAAACTCAGAGATTTGATTGGGTAGGTAGAGGTGTGAGGTTTCTAAAGTTTTGAGACCATCCATGCTTGTTTAGGAATGATGCAATTGTGCAATCTTTATCTATAGCTAACCAATATAAGATATGAAAAATGATTTTAAGGCTAAGATTTGTAATCCAACAGTCGACCCAAAACATGGTATGTTGGCCATTACCAACTAGGACAAATGTAAATGGGATCATAAGGTTACCAACGTCCATAACTGACCTCCAGAAGCTTGAGACTTTCCATCTGAGGTATGTAGATGTAGAAAAAGATATACCTCTTGAGTAGTAGATGTGCTTCACCAATTTTTTCCAAGGTCTTTGATTGGCCGAGGAGAGTTTGTCTCACCATTTTATAAGCAAAGCTTGATTGAAGAGTTCAAGGTTGATGATGCCAAGTCCACCTAGAGCTTTGGGACAATAGATTTGGGATCATTTCACCAAGGTCTTGAAGTTAGAATGTTTCCATCTCCACTCCAAAGGAAGCACCAGCAAATGGAGTCTATTTCTTGATGGTAGCAGCCGGCGCTCTAGCAATCGACATCTAGTAAGTAGGGATTGTCCTAAGAATCGAGTTTATGAGAGTGAGGTGGCTGGCTATGGAAGAACTTTTTTTTTTCCAACCAGAAAGTTTTCGGTTGATTTTCTCCACAAGAAAAGTCCATTGGTTCTGGATGAAAACTTGAAATGGAGAGGAATGCCTAGGTATTGATTGGGAATTTAGACTTTTTACAACCCAAGATTGCAGCACATCCCAGAGATTCCTTTGAGTTTAAGCCCAATCCCATCAGCTGTAACTTGAGAAAATTTATTTTCAGACCAGATAACAGTTCAAAAGAACATAATATAAACTTTATAGTGTTGAGTTGGGATTTTGCTATGTGGCAAAAGAGCAAGGTATCATCCGCATACTGAATAGCATGCATGTTGTTATTGTGATGGTTCGGTCTAATAGAGTCCAACAAATTTTCAGCATTAGCTTGAACCAACATTAGATAAAGGATATCAACGATCAAAATAAATAGTAAAGGGAAGAGGATTATCTTGTTTGAGACCTCTGTTGCCTAAAATAATTTCTTGGGCTTCCATTGAGGAGGACAGCAGAGTTAGATGTTGTCAAAATCTTAGAGATCCAGAAAGAAAATCTTAGGCTGAAACCTTATTTGTGAAGCAATTTAAATAGTGTTGCCTAAGAGACATTGTCAAATGCTTTTTCAAAGTCAAGTTTAAACAGTATACCTTTCTCTTTATTTCCTAAAATGATTGAGAAGTTTCGATATAGAGGCAAAACTTTTAGAGATGTTCCTTCCTTTGATGAATGCGGATTGAGAGTGTCCTACCAACTCATTGATAACATTACTTAATCTGATAGATAGGAGCTTGGAAATAATCTTGATAATTTATTTCAAGTCGATGGGTCTGAAGTCTTTAATCGATGGGTAGTCAGTTTTCTTAGGGATAAGGATGATGTAAAAATAGTTTAATCTAAATAGATCAACCGTTTCAATGAATAAATCTCTAAAGAGTTGAGAAAATCATCCTTGGTGATGTCCCAATGACATTGATAGAAAGAAATAGAAAATCCTCCGGGCCTAAAGTTTTGTCCTTGGCAAGAGAAAAGACAGCATTTTTAATTCTTCCTATGTGAAGTTGGACTCCAAACTCTATAAATCCAAAGGTCCCTCCAGGAAAATCCTTTCCTAATCCACTTTGTTATTTTCATAATCTGAGGAGCCTAAAAGGGAGGAGTAAAATGAGAAGAAAGCATGGTGGATGGCCTCCTAATTCGAGATGCACTGCCCATTTTCATAAATTTTTTGATCTTATTCTTCCTCCTCCAGTTGCAAGCAATTATGTGAAATATGCCATATTTTGTTACCTTCTTTAATCCATTGATCTCTCGATCATTGTCTTTAGTATTATTCTTCTTGAAATGAGATATCTTTGAGGAGTGTTTTGAGTTGAGATCTTTGAAGTTTTTTTTGTTTGAGAGGTCCATTTCTTCTTCTCTCTTGTTTAGGACATCTATTTTGTGATATTTGCTTTTCTTCTGAAAAATATTATCGACTGTGATTTTGCTCCACTTCTAAAGGGTTCTTTTGGGATGTTTTAATTTAAGGGCAAGGCTTGTGCATGTGTTTGATGAGTAAGTGCAGGTGGCCCACAATGATTTAATGACATTCGAAATATCTAGGTAAGCATACCAAAATTCTTCAAATTGAAATAATTTTCCTCTTTTGATTGCTGAATCGACTGAAGGGGTGAGAGAGATCTTTAAGGTTATGTGATCTAATGTGGATCTTACAATGGCGGTGTAGTTTGCAAGAGGAAAGGTATTTTGCTAGTCTAAGTTGATGAAATATCTGTTTAGATTGGCCAAGCAAAGTATTAGATGTATGCCTTAAAAGTCAATTTGATTGAGATATTTATTCTTTTTAGGATATGGTTTTATATTTGATCTTATTATTTAATAATAAATTGGATAATTTATTTTCATTCATATAGTGTATGTGTTCATAAATTATCCAAAAATTAATAAGATGATGATACATATTCTCAAGAGTTAAAAATTTGAGGCATATGTCATTGATGATTAATTTTAAATTGCTCTCGATTGATGGATCATCACGGAGATAGTGATTGATCCAGTAAGATTGGTACACAGATCACTTCACTTCGAATAGACGAGTCTTGAGTTTACAGTGTGAAGATACTGAGTGAGAGTGTAGGTGGTTGTTAGAGAATAAGGATACTGAGCGTGACCAATATGAGAACTCACTTGAATGTCTACTCATTCGTCAGTGATTTTTTTGATACTGTAGTGGTGTGACAGGTTCTTTGACTTGTGGTGTCTCGACTATTCACAATGGAGTTGCTATAGTTTGACTGTACATATACTTGATTTCTAGCTATTTGAATCTTTGTGGTATAGATTGACTGCAATAAGTTCATTGTAGGAATAGAGTGTGCATCTATATAGGATCTATTGATCTTGATAGATAAGGAGTAATTCTATGTAATTTATGAAACTGAGTTCTGAAATCATAGCCATGACAGTATGAATAATGAAAAAATTTTCATAAGATTTCATAATTTGAACTCGAGCTGATTAAATCTTTATATGACAGATGATGATATTTGATCAATTTTTCATAATCTCCGTCTTGTCGGAACTCACAATAGAAGAACTGTATCACACGGTAACTACACCTAGAGATTTAATACCTTTTATTTGGCTAGATTGTCACTATATATTGTTAGATGTCACTGATGGATTGTGAGACTCATAAGGACCATCTTGAGACCAATAATCTTGATTGAAGAGAGCTAGAGTGGTTTCAATCTATTGAAAAAGATTTCAATGATATTGTTGATGGAGATCATAGTATATCTTACTACTAGACAGAATAGAATCTATGAGGTCACATACAATAAGGGTTTTGACTTGATCAAATAAATGATTTATATTCTTGAATCGTAGTTGGATCTAATTATCAATATGATTGATGATTGAACTGATTTATAAAAATTATAAGAAAGAACTTGTTAAAAGTTAGTGAGTTAGAGGAGGACTTAATTATAATTATTGCTATATAATTTGATTTGATCAAATTGAGGTTAAATTAAATCAGATTTAATCAGATTAGATTTGGTTTATTGGGTTTTCTAGTCTAAATAGGATTTGGACTTAATTTCTAACTGAATTTGACTCGAATTGGATTCGAATCGGATTTGAATTATGTTAGAATTTCAGAGTCCCATTAGACTGAGACTCTCTTATCTTGTCCATGCTGTTGACCCTATGATTGATTTTGATGATTGTCAAATTTTGAGTAATTATAAATCTAACTATGTATTTCAAGAATGAACCTAGGTCTTTCAAATGTTTAAATTGAAGAATTAATATATGAAAAGATTTTCTTAAAAGTTACTAAGTCAAGAGTCTCAAAAAAAAATTTCAAGCTTTAGACTTAGTGGAGTCGACCATAGGAAGAAAGGAGCTGACTGCCACACTGAAATGAGTTGAGAAAGTAGAGTTTTTGAACTTCAGGATGCAAGGAGTCGACCCTAGGGATAAAGGAGTCGACTCTGGTACATTAAGACAGTGCTGGCACGGAGGTGAGTCGACTCCTATAGTAGACGAGTCGACCCCAATGAAATAGAGTCGACCTCAAGCATGGGACAAACTATAACAGCTAGTTTTCTGTACTTCTCCAACATTCATTTTTCCACCCCAACGGTTAGTTCAAGCCCTCTAATGGTCTAAACTCTTTCTCCAGCTATTGCCAAGCTTATTAAAAGGTGGAGAATCAATTGGAAAGAAAGCTAAGAAGATTTGAAAGAGAAATCATTATTTATTGGAGGGAATGTTGAATATTTTTTAGAAAGAAAAAAGAAAGGGATTAAGTGCATAAAATTGAGAGCCTTCAAAGAGAAATCTTCACCACCATCAGCTACATCCTCTCAAGCATCAAGAAGAGAAGTTGAAGTATCAAAAGAGCTGCTCATCATCAACTTCTTTCGAGCTTCCAAGAGTTTATTCTTTTTGCTTTATTTGTTCTAAAATTTTATATCTTGTATTTTATTTATTTATAAGTTTCTTTGGGAAAAAAATATGGGGATTAGGTCCATCTAACTCCAAAATTGGATATTGTAGGTTTTGGTTGGTGAGTCCAAAAATAACTGGATTGATTGTGAGCCCGAAAAATAATCGATGTAAGATTTTGGTTGGTGATCTCAAAAAATCAACTGGATTTGTTTGTGAGTCCTAAATAATCGGATTGATTATAGTGAAATTCACAAAAAAAGCTTGAGGAGGGGATATAGATGAGGGGTTACATCGAACCACTATAAAATTTTATATGTTTGTGTTATACTTTCTATCATTTATCTTTCTTGCACTTAATACTTGCTTTGCATGGTTATAGTTCTTGAATAGCAATTTTCATATTCTATTTTTGCTGCTAAATTGTATCTACTTCACCAACACTTAAGTTAGTTCAATTAATTGTACATACTTGTTTAGATATCAAATTTGGTTAAATTTTTATAAGAACCCAATTTACCTTTCCTCTTGGATTGCAACCTATGGGTAATAATTGGTATCAGAGCAGGTGCTCTAATATTTAATTATTAACCTAGCAGACAAAGAGTAAAAGATTATGGCAATCTTGGTTGGTTCATCATTTACTGAGGGCCAATCCACATCTAGACCATCTCTATTTAATAGCACAAACTATACTTTTGAAAAGCTAGAATAAAGATATTTATACAAGTTTTAGATTATAACATATAGAGAGTCATAACTAAAGGACCACACATCCATAATTATAGTTAATGGTATGTCTGTTCTCAAATTGAAAAAGAATTAGGATGAATATGATAAAAAGATGACTCAATTAAATACCAAAGCCATCAATGTACTTTATTGCTCTTTAGATTTATATGAATTTAATAGAATATCTATATATACATCAGCCAAAAAAATTTAGAAAAGATTAGAAGTTACCCATAGGGGAACAAGCCAAGTTAAGGATTCTAAATTAATTTATTTATTCATAAATATAAAATATTTAAATAAAATATATATATTAATTTTGATATATTTTTAAATTATTGATATTATTAATGCATTAAATAGTCTTGATAAAATCTATACTAACTATGAACTTGTGTGTAAGATTTTAAGATCTTTGCTAAAAAAATGGAAAGCAAAAGTGATAGCTATACAAGAAGCAAAATATCTCACTAAGCTATCCTTAGAAGAGTTGATAGGTTCATTCATGACTCATGAGTTGAACATGGCTCAAAAAAAGGAAGAGAAAAAGCCAAAGAAGATGAAGACTATCGCCTTCAAATCTAATACATATTATGAGGAAAGTGATGGGTCGGAGGAAGAAGAAGATGAAGAGGAGAGTGAAGATGATGAGGACATGGCACTACTTACTAGAAAATTCAAGAAGTTCCTCATGGAGAGAAGTATGAAGAAGAAAGAAAATGAAGAAGAAAAAAAAAGAGTGTCACATGCTACAATTGCAACAAGAGGGTACACTACAAGTCGGATTGTCCCTTACTCAAGAAGCACCTTAAAAAGATCAAAAAAAGTGCAATGTTAGGGATTTGGAAAAATAGTGACATTTCAAGTTTCGATGAAGAAGAGGAAGAAATTAGAAATCTATGCCTCGTGGCCAATGATAGTGAGGTATATCTTGAAAACTCTTCTGAATTTTCTTTTGATGAATTATTTGAAGTCTTTAATAATTTAATGGATAAATTTAAAAAGTTAAACTAAAAATAAAAAGCTCAAAAAGTCTAATCTTCTTTTAGCAGATGAAAACTCTTATTGGAAAAAGAAGATATTTTAAGAGAAAAGAATGCTTTAGCTAAAGAAAAGGAAGAACTTCTTCAATCTGAAAATTTTT
>KE505385.1:371445-396134 GCA_000441515.1 Elaeis oleifera
TCTCCGACGCCGGCGGATTTTTGCAGCAACAGAACTGATTATAATAGAGTTTCCATGAAAAGCTTGGAGAGTGGATGTAGGTGTGGGGTTGTACCAAACTACTATAAATTTTTATGTTTGTGTTATGCTTTCTTTCGTTTATCTTACTTGCACTTAATGCTTTGCATAGTTATAGTTCTTGAATAGCAATTTTCATATTCTATTTTCACTGCTAAATTGCATCCATTTCACCAATACTTAAGTTAGTTCAATTAATTGTACATACTTGTTTAGATCTTAAATTTGATTAAAATTTTATAAGAACCCAATTCATCCCCTCCTCTTGGATTTCTACCTCTGGGCAACACACGCTAAAGAGAGAGAGGGCATGCAAGAGAGCACACATCCTCTTCGTGCATCATGAAATTGAGAGGAGAAAGGGTGGGATGCGAGTCCCAAGTGTTGGGCACCTCTTGAGAATCTCTCTCCACTCTATCCTTATCTATCTTTTCTTATCTTGTTTTTTGAAGTTTGAATTTGACTCAAACTTGAAATTAAAACCAGATTTGGACTAATCAGATAAGGATGGGTGTGAGGCATTAAAAGAGAGATTTTCTCTTGCATGAGGGTGGTTAAGAGGAATTCACAGATGCAAAAAAAAAAATATTCCGTGCCTCCCTTTTCTATGCCTCCCCTTTCTTGGTGCCATAGAGAGAGAAAGAGAGGATCTCTTCCTCTTTTCTTCTTCCTCCTCTTTCATGTGAAGGTGTTCATGCATCTTTTTCCTCTTCATCCTCTTATCTTCTTCCTTGGATCTCTTGCAACGGAAAAAGATAAAAAGAAGATAGATCCAACTGTTGAAGGAGAGAAACAGGTAAGGAAGCTAGAACCTCGATGGTTTCGAAGGCTTCTGATCCAGATCAATCTCGTGTGGATATCTGTAGAGATCGAACATATATGCGATTTCAAAAAATCTTGAAGATATTTACGGATCTCGAATCATGATGAAGAACTACCTATGAAAGGTGAAGATCAGATCATCTTTTATTTAAAAATTTTAGATCTAAATTTTATCTCTCATATGAAGATCCTATTAGGTATTTTTATAGATGATATCTTATGCATGCCTCTCTGATTAAAAATATTTTAGTCTATGTTACTTTCATTGCATTCTTGTTTTAAAATTAGTATGCATAAAAAATATCGGACTTTCTAGTAGTGGTATCAAAGCCACCTTCATATGTATGAGATTAAGATTTAGATTTAAAATTTAAATTTGCTATTCTTAGATCTAAAATTTTTGATTGCTTTTCAATATCATTCTGATATAAAGTTATCCTGGCATAACGGTGAGATCTGTTATGTTGAAAAGATTATCCTAAAATAATGGTTGAAAATTATTTGATGATACGATTGATCAAAAATTTTTAGATCTGATTTTTCTTTTATACATGAGATGTATGTTGTTATTAGATCTAAATTGTATGATTGATTTTGATATCATTCTGATATAAGATTATCCTGGCATAATGGTGGGATCCGTTATGCTGAAAAAGTTATCCAAGAATGATGTTGAAAGTCTTTTGTTGTATATGTTAAATCTGAAATTTTTAGATCTAATTTTACTTTTCATATATGAGATGTATGATATATGTTTTCAGATCTAAAATTTTGTTTCAAGATCTAAATTTATTTTTAATGATTCATACATTAGATTTGAAATTTATTTCTAAATCTGAAATTTTTATGTTTATGCATAAAGGGTTGGTTATGGATAGATCAAATTAGATCAGTAATGTGATTACATCTAGGATTTTCAATTAGCATATAATGGACTCAAATCAAGAAGGGAGGTTGATCATGATGGGTCAAGGGTTGATTACGATTAGATTAAGGATGCTCGAGATCAAATCAATAATTGTAGATGATCAAATTGATTAACATCTAGGTGTTTTAAATTGATTAACTCAAAGACTTGATTGCGGCTCAATGGCTTAAGCTTGAATCACTAAAGCTAACCAAATTTGAAATTGATTGACCAATTAGTGTTTAAGGCAAGTCATAGAGTGGTGGTTAATTAGGACCGTTGTAATTGGAATGGAGAAACTCCCATCCATCTTCACTTATCTGACCAATTTGGTTGATTAGTTTTGAATTAGGTGCTTGGTAATCGGTGCTCTATCCATGCCATTAAGATTAGCTATTTGCATGAGATATAAATAATTAATTAAATGAGATCTAAATTAAATCTTCTCGTATATATTAAGTCGAGCGATCTTTTATCATTGTAGATGTGCGGACGTCCTATTGATGTTGATTGTTCTCGATTAGATACAGTGGTTCAGTTGTATCAGGATGTGTAACCACTCTATTAGCATAAGATGCTGCAAGGTGAAGATGAGGTTAGGCTCAATATTTGTTAGGTGAGGGATCCAATGATGACTTTGCACTTACGCTGAATGGTGGGTCTGACTTAACTAAGGAATGTGGCCAATATCTATCAGGTGAGGCCTTCATGACTTAGAGATCGATTACTGCTGCCCAATGCTTAAGAAGCATTGAACAAGAATTGTTCACTCATTTGTTGACATATTTCAATAACTATCAGGTGAGACATTATGCCAATCGATGGGACTGCAGTACCCACTGGAAACTCGAGTCACAAGGGGCTTCCTTTTTCTACCTAAGGAGTGTTAGAGATTCAAAAAAATAGTGGGAGGAATATTTATTTTAAAAGATCCTAAAACAAATTGAAAGTCAAATATAAAAGTCTAACGAGAATCTTCTTCTCTCTGTTAGAAAATGTCTGCTTCCAACCCTCTAGTTCACATACTTGAAACCAATTGTTTAACTAAATAAATTATAAAGATTGGCTCTGAAACTTAAAATAGTTTTAAGTTCTGAGAAGTTAAGCTTAGTTATGTACTCGAATAGGATAACCCTATACTACAAAATTGTCCGATGATTAACCAAAGGGCAATCTATCTATGATCATTGTTTCATAATGATTAAAGATTTGGAGGAGCTTGAGAAGCTTGGCATGATCATGCATAAGAAATTACAAGTGGATTTGATCCTACAATTCTTTACTGGTTTATATGAGTAGTTTATAGTAAACTACCATATGAATAAGATTGATTGTACTTTGGCTGAATTGTAGAACATGTTGGTAACTACTGAAGGGATGTTGAAGAGTTCAAGGGGCATAGTTCTCAATGTAGAGCAGACTTTTACTTCCAGAAGAAAGTCTAATTGAAAGAAGAGAAAGCCGTGAAGAAATAGAAGTCTGAAAGCAAGCCAAAGAAGGAAGCTCCTAAGAAGGCTGTTGACAAAGAAAGTATTCCTCTACGATATTGATGGCTATTAAAAGGAACTATCCTGTATATCTATAGAGCCTAAAGAAAGAAAGAGGACACACCTTCAGAATGTATGTCAGATCTGCTTGATGTTAAAACTAACCTTACAGTGTCTTCTGCTTCTAGTTGGGTTATAGACTCTGGTTTAAGTACTCACTTATATACTTCAATAGGAGGTCTAAGAGAAAATAGAGGGTTGAGAGAAGGTGAAAGTAATCCTTTAAGTTGGCAACAAGGCAAGAGTTACTGCTGTCGCTATGGGCATCTATTTTCTGCGATTAACATTTGTGTTTAGTTTAATACTTAGAGACTGTTATAATATACCTGCCACTAGTAGAAATTTGATTTCTATTTTATCATTAGTACGGGATGATAAAACTACTGTATGATTTATTTTAGAAATAAATTGATTACATGTGATTTTATGATTGATAAGTCTCTATCACATACGCATGGATGTATGTGTGAACATATCTGAGTAGATAGTGAATGTCATAGGATCTGAGAGTTCTAGAGGTGAAATAATAAAAGTATATGTGGCACCTCAGGCTTGATCATATTAAAGAGGACAGAATAAATAATTAAAAAAGCATGGGCTTCATGGCTCATTGACTTTTGAGTCATTTTCACTTTATGAATCATGTCTTTAAGGAAAGATGGCCAAACTACTCTTTATAGGACATGGAAAGAGGACCGCTAGGATACTTGTCTTGGTACACACTGATGTGTGTAGCCCATTTAATGTACAGGCTCGGGATGGTTATCTTTACTTCATTATTTTATCGATGATTTTTATGGTATGGATATTTGTGTAAGACACAAATCGAAGCTTTTGAAAAGTTCAAAGAATTTAGATATGAGATAAAGAAACAAACTAGAAAATCTCTTAAGATTCATCGATTAGATCGAGGAGATGTATGCCTTAGTGAAAGTTTCTAAATTATCTCAAGAAAAATGATATAGTCTCATAGTGGACTCCTCCTGGTACATCTCAACTCAACAAGATGTCGGAGAGGAAGAATAGAACTCTATTAGATATAGTCCAATCCATGTTGAACTTCATTGATCTTCCTTTATTTTTTTGGGGACATACTTTACTTTTTGCAATTATATATTGATAGAGTTTCTTCTAAGTTTGTTCCTACCACGTCATATGAGATATGACATGGTAAGAAATCAAATCTTAGTCATCTCAAGATTTAAGAATGTCTAGCCTATGTCAAAAGATAACAGACAGACAAATTAAAGGCTAGATCTATAAAATTTATTTTATAGGATATCCTAAAGAGTCTTTGGGATACTATTTTATTTTTCAAAGAATCACAATGTGATTGTGAGCTGACATATTGCATTCTTGGAGAAACAATTTATACAAGATGGATGTAGTGGAAGAAAAATTAAGCTCAAAGAGAGAGTCTCTGAAGAGCAACGAGTCATGAACCTATAGAACATATTCATGTTGAGCTAGTATATGTAGCACTTCTTTTACCTCGTAGATCGAGTAAAATCTTTTGCTTATTAAAAGATACATAAGTATTCTGACCAGAGGGCATAGAGGAAATATTCTTCATAGAAGATAGAAAACATGAAGATGATCTCAAAAACTACTACGAGATGATGTAAGATATTGATTACGAGAAGTGGTTGAATATAATGAGGTCAAAAGTTGACTTGATGCATTCCAACCAAGTTTGGACCTCAATGGATCCACTAGCAGGTATAGTACGTATCTATTAGATGTGAATGAATCTACAAAAGAAAGATATGTTCGGATGGATAGGTAGAGATCTATAAAGTAAGCATCTCAAAGTTGGAACATTTATTTCAACAACGTGATCAAATAGTTTGATTTCATTAAGAATGAAAAATCATATGTTATAAGAATGTTAGTAGGAGTGCTGTCACGTTTCTCATATTATACATGGACGACATCCTCCTGATTGAGAAGAATGTTCCAATGCTGATTTTGGTTAAAATATGGTTATATAAGAAATTCTCTATGAAAGACTTTGAGAAAGTATTCTATATTCTGAGAATAAAAGTCTATGAGATAGATCTAAGAGGATGCTAGGCCTCTCACAAAAGGTGTACATAGAGGAGGTGCTGAAGAAATTCAGCATGAAAAACTCCAAGAGGGGTTTCCACCTTTTAGGCATGGGATTGATCTTTCCAAAAAGATGTGTCCCAACACATCTGAGGAGATTCAGCACATGAGCTAGATCTCTTATGCTTTGACTATTGGGAGCCTCATGTATGTCATGATATGTATACGACTTGATATAATCCTTGCTGTGAGTGTCACGAATAAATATTGATCGAATCCAGGCTAAGAGCACGAGACAACTGTGAAGAACATCTTTAAGTACTTGAAAAGCACTTAAGATATGTTCTTGATCTTTAGAGCAGAAGAAGAGTTGAGGGTAGAAAGATACACTGAATCAGACTTTATGTCTGATATGCATGATGAAAGCCTATAACAAGGAGTATGTTCTTGTTCGCGGGTGGAATGGTAAATTAGAAGAGTTCCAAACAACCGATCTTTTTCACCATGGAAACAAAATATATCATTGCTTTTGAGGCCGCTAAGGAAGTCTTCTGATTCAGAAGTTTGTTACAGAACTAGGTATAATGTCATCAATGATACAATACTGTACTGCGATAATAATGGCACCATAGCTCTATCTAAGAAGCCCAGGTCTCACCAAAAATAATAGCACGAAGAGCGATTATTTTATATTATTTTACAGCTATCTCAAGAAGTAAATACATCGAGATGTAGAGAGTAGACCCCATGGATAACATTGTGGATCCACTAACTAAACCATTTAGCTAATACAAGACCAAAGCATATCTTAAAAAGATGAGGCTTAAGTATATAGCAGATTGGCTTTAGTACAAGTAGGAGATTGTTAGATGTATGTCCTAGAAGATAATCTAGCCGACATATTTATTCTTTCTAGAATATAATTTTATATTTGACCTTATTATTTAATAATAAGATTGGGCAGTTTATTTTCATTCATGTAGTTTTGTATCTATGAATCGTCTAAAGAATTAATAAGATGATGACACATATTCTCAAGAGTTAAAAATTTGAGGCATGTGTCGTTGATGATTAATTTCTAAATTACTCCAGATCGATGGATCATCATGAAATGATGATTGATCCAGTAAGATTGGTGCATGGATTACTTCTTTTGGATAGACGAGTCTCAAGTCTATAGTATGGAGACACTAAGCGAGAGTGCAGGTAGTTGTTAAAAATAAGGACACCGAGCATGACCGACATGAGAAATCATTTAGATATCTACTCACTTGTCAGTAATTTTTCGATGCTGTAGTGATGTGATTGATTTTTTGACTTATAGTGCCTCAGCTATTCACAACGAGACTGCTGTAGTTTGACTGTACATACATTTGGTCCCTAACCATTTGGATCCTTGCATGCAGATAATTGTAGTAGGTTCGTTGTAGAAGTAAGATGTGTATCAAAATGGGATCTATTAATTTTGATAGATAAAGAATAGTTTTATGTAATTTATGAAACTAAATTTTGAAGACCATGACCATGATAGTATGAATAATGAAAAAAATTTCATAAGATTGCAGAATTTGAACTCGAGCTAATTAAATCTTATATATGACAGATGATGGGATTTGATGAGTTTTTCATAACTTTCATCTTATTCAGACTCACAATAGAAGAACTGTATTATATGATAACTATATCTAGAAGTTCAATACTTTTATTTTGCTAGATTGTCACTACATGCTGCTGCTAGGTGTTACTAGTGCATTATGAGATTCATAAGGATCATTTTGAGATCGATGACCTTGATTGGAGAGAGTTGGAATTATTCCAATCCATTGAAAAGAGTTTCAATGATACTATTGATAGAGATCACGGTATATCTTATTAACAGACAGAATAGAACCTATGTGGTTACACATAATAAAATTTTGACTTGATCAAATAAATGATTCATGTTCTTGAATCACAGTTAGATCCAATTATCAATATAATTGATGATTGGACTACTTTGTAAAAGTTATAAAAAGGACTTGCTAAGAGTTAGTGAATTAGTGGAGGACTTAATTACAATTGTTGCTATGTAATTTGATTTGATCAAATTGGGGTTACATTAAATCAGATTTAATCTAATTGGATTTGATTTATTGAGTTTTCTAATTGATGAATATTTAAATTAAGTTACTCGAGATATTAAATATTATAATAATTGATGTTATTTATTGAAATTTGATACTCTCAAGTCTATTTTGTAGGTGATTAAGAGTTTGGATTCATACAATTCAAATTAGACTCAATTTAGCTCTGATTTGAGTGAATTAGGCAACCAGCTCCCATTCTAGTATAAATATGACTTAAAGATCAAGGGTCAAGAAGCAACCTCTCCAATCAAAGATCTCGATTAGAAGATACATGGAACCAAGTATGAATACGACTTAAATCTCAAGGACTTAGATTAAAAGATCACTCTTTATAAAGATCTAGTATGAACGTGACGTATTGATCAATGGAGGAGAAGTAATATAAAGATCTAAGGGTCCTTATTTATGCTCTCATCTCTCTTTTCATGAAATCCTAAAATCCTCCACGCCAAACTTCCCACACGCCACTTCTTCATGCTAATAAAACCCATGCTCCTTTTCCTTTCTTTCTTACACAAACTCGTGTCCCCTCTCTTAATTATTACACGCAACAAAAGCCCTCACATGCTATCATAAAATTAGTTGGCCCTTTTTCTTTCCTTTCTTACATGCTACACCACAAAACCCTAGGCCTTCCTCTTTTATTTAAACACCACAAATCCCAACGCCTCATAACATCAGCCCTCTTGTGGAGATCCTCTTCTTCCTCCAAGCTGCCCCCTTTCTCTTCCTCTTTCTCTCCTCCATCAATCCCTAGCCACCTCTTTCTTCTTCTTCATCCTCTAAACAACCAAACTCTATGCCCTCTTCTTACCAAACTTTTATTCCTACTTCTGATCCCTTTTGAAGCCATGGGATGGACATCTGCAGAGTTCAAGGATGAAGGCTTCAGCGTGAAGAAGATCCTTGCATGGCTAGTTCTCCATCTTCTCAGAAAATCACTGGACTATTTGTAAAGACAATATTTCTTATTTTTAGATCCTTTGTACTTCTTTCTGTCTATGAAATAAAGACTTAGCTTTTCTTGTTTCATATCTTTATGTCTTTATTTTGCTTTGCATAAGATCTTAATCTAGAACAGTTGGACCCTTGGAATGAGCCGTGATCTATGGATATGGTTCGTACTCTTGAAATAGATTATCTTTAGATAAGATTTCTTTATTTTGCATCTAAGCAATTTTAACTGGTCTATACCTCTAAGAGATGGGCCGTGATCTACAGATACGAGCTGTGCTCTCGAAGATAGACTATATCTTTATTTGTTTAGATATCAAGCAAAGATATGTTAAGAAGAGTACCAATTATCGAATAAGAAAATAGTTAAAATCCTGAGAATCTATCCTCATACTTGATACCAATCTTAATTAGTCTTTATTTATATGCTCTTTCATTTAGTTACTAGTTTTTAATTAATCTTTATCCTACTTTTAATTTAAATCCAAATCTCTCAAACGTAACTAACACAATCCCTGTGGATATGAACCTGCTTTGCACTATCTATATAGTAGTAAGTTAGTGATTATTTTTGACCATCTACAACAGCGATCACTAGTTCAAATAGGATTTGAACTTAATTTCTAATTGAATTTGACTCGAATTGGATTCGAATTGGGTTAGGATTTCAGAATCTCATTAGACTGGAACTCTCTTATCTTATCCATGCCTAAGAGAGAAAGGGCGTGCAATAGAGCGCACCTCCTCTTAATACGTGTGTGAAAGTGAGAGGAGAAAGGGTGGGATGTGAGTCCCAAGTGTTGGGCACCCCCGAGAATCTCTCTCCACTCTATCCTTATCTATCTTTCCTAATCTGGTCTTTTGAAGTTTGAATTTGATTCAAACTCAAAATTAAAATCAGATTTGGGCTGATCAGATAGGGGTGGGTGCGAGGCATTAAAAAAGAGATTTTTCTCTCACGTGAGTGTGGTTAAGAGGAATTTAGGGATGCATAAGAAAAAAAAAATTCTTCTATGCCTCCCTTTTCTGCACCTCCCCTTTTTTGACACCACAGAGAGAGAAAGAGAGGAAGAGATCCTCTCTTCTTCTTCCTTCTCTTTTTGCATGAAGGTGTTCATGCATCTTCTCCCTCTTCATCCTTTTGTCTTCTTCCTTGAATTCTTGCAAAGAAAAAGATGGAAAGAAGAAGACAGATCCAACTGCTGAAGGAGAGAAACCTGTAAGGGAGCTAGCATCCCAATAGTTTCAGAGGCTCCAAATCGAGATCAGCCCCGTGTGGATAGCTGTAGAGGTCGGACACATGTGCAGCTTCAAAAAATTCTAAAAACATCCATAGATCTCAGATCATGATGAAGAACTATTCATGCAAAGGTGAAAATCATATCTTCCTCTATTTAAAATTTTTAGATCTGAATCTTATCTCTTACATGAAGATCCTGTTAGATATTTTTGTAGATGAGATTTTATGCATACCTTTCTGATTAAAATATTTTAATCTACATTATTTTTGCTGTGTTCTTGTTTTATAATCAACATGCATGAAAAATGTTGGGCTTTTTAACACAAAGCTCTTGTCTAAATTTCAACCAGGTGAATCTTCTTTGTGCCAAGATGACTTCAATCACTTCCAAGTCATTTAATAGATTATTGAAGATTTTAGAAGAGGGGAAACAGCTTGTACATCCGATTTTATCTTTTGGCCATAGACATTGGTGATCATCCATTGGAGGTTGGTGTTAAGTTTCCTGAACTGAGTCATTAAGGAGAATGCACCTTTGTGGAAGTGTGTACTAGAAATGAGCTTTTCCAACAAGTAATGATGCCACCGCAAAAGCTCTCAACTTTCTTAATATCCCAAAGATCAAATTCTTGTCTATAAGTTGATTCGAGCAATCTCTTGTTGAAAAGGCAAAGTTTTGTTCCTACAGACAAGCAATGGAGCATTTTGACTATTAGATCAAGTTCATGACGATGCACCATTGAGAAGGTCAATCCAAACCTCTTACATTTCAACATTAGATAATCATGGAGAGTGTGTCTGACTACAACCATTAAGGAGCTTGACAGAAGGAAGAGGGAGATAACTAGTATTATTGATGGACTTTGATGATAAAATTCTGCGGAGAAACAAGTTACAAAAGGTAGGGATCTCTGTAGAGATCCCTAAAGAGCTTAAGGATAAGATAGAAGGAGCGGCTAACTGCAAGTACAAGCAAGTGATTTGAAAATCCAAAACAAAGACTTCACTTTGCCAAAAGGAAGTGATGATGTTCATCAAGCTTCAAGTTGCATCGGCAGCAAATTTGCAAAAAATTTGTTACAGTGTTCCTGTTCGAGCATTTTGATCCTACCTATAGGGTCTTTGCTGAGACCGAGTAGGAACTTGACACCGCACGTGGCACCGAGCTTGGTGATATCGTCGGTAGTCAAAGAGTTAATAAAAGGATGTCTTCATTGGAGAGGGACTCGATATCGAGTTCGAGAGCCCCAGCTTTCTTGGTGTGAAGGCAGCACTTCTCTTGGTAGCCAAAGGAGAAAGCTAGGTGGAGAGATGGGTTGAAGGAGAGTCGGAGAGGCGAGTCGAGCGACTAAGGGATGTCTTCAGGTTGGAGAAATATGATGAACTAGGACAAGTTTAGTAGAGCCAGACAAGATTTTAGTCAATGTTGGGTGAAGGAAAAGGTATCGGAGTGCTGGTCACTGGCAAGGTGAGTTAATGAAGGTGATTTGAATTTGAATAAACCACAATCAATGGAGAGGAGAGGAAACGAGTAGATTTTGATAGATGGCATGATGGGTATAGCAGGCTAGAGGTCAGGAGGAATAAATATGTAGAGGCTATAAGCTTCAATTACAGAGAGAGTAGCCAACAATTAGAAGGGAATAGTTTGAGTTGAGGGGTGAGGTGACATAGGTGATGGGGAGTTCCGGCTTGCCCGACGGTGATGGATCATCTACACCGGTGAATTGGCATTGGATCGAGGCCTTGGCTATTGCGAAGTAGACTGATCAACCCTTTGGTTCGGGCCACCAAACCAAAACTCAGCTTCATCTTCATCCATACCTTCATGATCTTCATTTTGGGAGAAGCTGAGATCCATCGAGGGATTTTGAGGGTAGCAGTACTTGATTTGTAGCTTAACTTCATAAGTATATAGACCCACAATAACTTCAATCACCTCAGGTAGAGATCAAGATTCTCGCATAAAAAGTGAACGTCAAAACTGATAAGATCTTTCCAATAAGTACAAGCTGTACTTGCATGATGGGGACTTTGAAATTGGAAAGAATATTACCCATAGTTTCGACATTCCAGCAGATCAAAGGGAGGTTGAGGAGACTGGCAGCCACTTTGAAATTCAGATTTTGTGGCGATCCTCCATATGTTTGATCCTAGTGGGTGACTCTTAGGGAGTACCCATCTTCGAGTATGGGACTTGAAGCCACTAGGTTTTGCATGACCAAGAGGGAGGGACAGGCGACAAAGAAAGAGTTAGCATGTGAAAGCTTACGAGCAGTCCAGGAGCCTGGAGTGTTGGCTTTTCGGGCAAGAGTTGAACCTACATCGTCCAGCTTTATTGGACAACTAACTGCCTCCACAAAAGCCACTTGCATTAAGTAATCTTGGGTTTCTAACATCTTGCAAAAGTTCAGGATGAATACCTTTGCCTTACGAACAAGTGGAGCAGGGGGAGGGCTATCAGGGAGAGGATGATCAGATAGAGGACATTGCATGGAGAGAGGTCCAGTGGCAGTCGATGATGGAAAGGGTAGAGGTCTCGACTAGAGAGAAGAGGTTTTGTCGGTGAAGTTTTCCGACAGCTCTAGAATGAATGATCGAAATAGAGATAAGAGAAACACCTTAAAGAATTTCTACAAGAGTCCTTGGTATGGTCTCAGTCTCCACATCGGAAGCACCTCTTCTTCTTAAAGGGACGAGGAGGGGCAATGGAGGACACTGCGAGGGCTGAAATATTAGATAAGTGATGATTACCTCGAGTAGTGAAAGCCGAAGAAAGATTTGTTGAGAGAAGAAGCGCCTGCATTTCGGTCGTGAGGGATTTTTTGACGGCTTCAATGTAAGTGCGTACTTTGGAGGTCTTAGAAGAGAGAAGATCTTGTTCCCATGGAGACGACATGAGACGAGATGATGGGAAATATCCCAAAATCCCATCATCTAACCCTCTATTGTGCATAGGCTCTCTCTTGACTAACAAAGACTAGATAGCTAACTCTTTATTGTGCATAAGCTGGTAGACCACATCCCAAGTAACTAGATGTACACCAACCCCCCTTCTATATGACCCCCTAGAAAAAGGAAAAAAATCATACCCTAAGAATCACATATGGCTGGTATTACTAACACCACTATTAATCATGAAACTTTTTTCATGAAGACTTAACATATCCAAAGTTCTTCACCTACTATATGGATGACAATATTAATGAGGAAGTTTTAACCATCTTTAAAATTAATTACTTAATATGCAACAAAAATTTGATTGTTAAAACATTCTATTTAATATAATTTATTATATTTCTATTTATATTTCAAGGATAATTAGAAAAGAGGAAAAAATATTTAATATACTATGGAGGTTATATGCTAGTATGTATCTAAAATAGAGGTTCAACTTGTGATGAGCTCTCTATTTGCTATGTGGATCGCCGTATGGATAACAAGAGAAGTTAATAGAGAGTAGCATGTATGAAAGTGAATATAATTCTTTATTTTTGATAGTAAATAGAGCTCTTAATTTATTTATTTTTTATTTTAGATTATCTAATATATATATATATAAACTGGAGGCTCGTCTTATGTCAAGCTCTCTATTCAGCACGTGGATGCCTCTATTCATGATAGGGCAGGCATGGCATGTATGCGTTTTGAATCCTCTTCACATCCCACAAAATCATCAATGATCATCAATAGCAAGAAGCATATCCTTCTCGCATTTCCATGCATGTATGGGATTCAAATCCTTCGACCGAAAATGGAGAGTCCTCCATTTATTCACCATGTAGATACCATATTAATGATGGGTAATATTTGCTCTTATCTGAATAATCAATTGGATGTGACAAATAGATACTCTAATACCAGTCTCAGACACAAGAATACTACCAGTTTGAGAATTTTTATGGAGGTATCAAGGTAGCATGCCACAAACTCCTTGGGTGTCAGAAGTTTTTAAGCATACCGTACCAAACTGCTGGCTCTGATCACTGCATTACGAATGCATCCACCAGCATTCCTTCTATGGTAGCGCAAAAAGCGTGAAGCAAAATTTAACATGGCTCGAACCCAGTAAAATCTTGAATGCCAACAGCTTGGGCCAAGTCTCAGTAGGTCACTGCCAATGTCAGCAGCAACCCCATCCCACAGCTGAACACCAACCACCCTCATTTCCAAACCACTCCACCAATGCCAGGACCCAGTTTCTACCAGATTCAAAAACGTTAGCTTCTGAGGAAACCCCACAACTTTTTCCATTTGTTTTGTCCCTCTCGTCCAATCACCCAGCTGCATTCTTCTCCAGTCTCACCTCATCAGAAAACGACCACTAAGCTTTGGTACTTCAATCATCTCTTCCATGCCATTGACTTTATCCCAAACCACATGGGAAAAACCAGCTTCTCTCATGTCTAAGAAGTTGTTCTGATCCACCTCTTAAACCATTCAAGCTCCAATTCCTTCCAAGAGCTAATTCCCACATAAAACAACGACGCACTTCATCCATAGATGAAAAGTTTGAATGAACTCTAAAGCCTGAGATCATGACCGGGAATCACTCCAGGGGATCTCCTTCCCCACCACGACGGACGTGCTGCTTCGGATGTTCTAGTAAAAGGGAATCAAACATAAAGAGCAACAGCAGTGGAGTCCCAGGGTCAAGGCTGGAGCAGGGATGCTGGGGGAGCAGTGAAGAGATCCTTACGGATTTCAGTACTTTTCCTTGAAAGAACAGCAGAGAAACTTGAAGAAGGCACTGAAGGAGGAGGAAAAGGCGAGCCGGGAGGCAGACAAGGTGGTAGAGTGGGTGAAGCAGGCTTCAGCTAGAATTGATGTTCCACAATCGATCAGTTGCTGAGTCGAGAAGAGAAGTCCAAGTGATGGGCTTGCGTCCTGTGCTTTGATTTTGGCAGGTTAAGCTTATAGAAAGGGGCTTTCTTGGATTAGAAGTGCCATTGGTAAGATGGATGTTAGATTTGTTTGTCCATGGTATACATATTTTTTATGAATCAAACTTGCTTGCATGAATGTATATTATACAAGATGCTGCATAAATTGGAATTCTCTGCTCTCTGCAGAAATAAAGATAAAAAAGATTGCACATCGAATTATCTCTCCTGGTTCATAATAGTCTATTTCCATTCACAGCAAGTATTTCTAATGTTTGAAGTTCCAATATCAAGAATATAACCAATATAAATTACTAGTCCATGCAGTGGTTACCAATATTCCCATCTGCCCCTTGGATACAGATTGATCATTCCACAACTAGTTTTCTTTGTCAGCCTATGGGATCCAATTATGACTTCAAGATGAAAGTTTATCTCCAAAATATAAGCAAGTTCCATAACAAGAGAAATCTATGCATGTTATATGATCACCTGCAAATAGCTGGTCAAGAACTAAATCATGGAAACAGACGTCACAGTTAATGTCTGAAAATGAGAAGATGGTGATATAAGATGGACATGATCCATCATGAGATTGAAATGGAAGACTGACATTTGGCACCTGGAAGGCCTACAAATTTTCAGAAACACATGCTATCACAGTTTAATGAAAGAACCAGCTATGCCAGGAGATGCATGAGAGAAACAGGAGTGGACCTGACCAATCATGTAAGACAGCAACCATGAAAACATGGAATCATGCACAATCACCTTTCAAGGAGAACCTTTGAGAATTTCAGTTTAAAGTTTATCATTCAGGAATAGTTTAGCTCAGATTAAACGTTGAAGAATTTTTCCCAAAACTTCAAAATTTGCATTGAGGAAAATAGATACATCAGTACACATAAACAAACAGTGGAGAGCGTACCACACCAAATATCAATAGCAACAAGCAACACTCTTAATCAATCCAACAGACCATGGGTCATGAAGTAATAAGCCGTAGGCGATGATTCTATGATTAATTTATTACTGTATATTTCTTAGTAGTATAATTATTGGGGAATAGTTTGGAGTATCATTCGGCGAATGAACCTTCAGCAAACAATTGGAGAACATTAGAGAGAATATTATGATTACCAAAAATAGAAGAAAATGAAATAGGATATTGAAGCAACTCCAAGGAAAGATATCCGCCACTCAAAAAATATAAATGCATGGTTAACTTTAAAGAAATGAATGTCCATGATTTTTGGCGGTTAAAGCAGAGATGAAAGAGTCCAAGCACTTCACGAATAGAGCTGATCATGGGTTGGACCTTGGACCTGAACTCTATTTCCTTTTAGTTGGGCTTCGGGCAGGGTCTATTTAAATTTTGACATATTCTGTGCCCAGATCTCGCCTATGATCAGCTCTATTCACAATGATAATACCAAAGCTCTTGGGTTTCTTAGACATTATCAAGTCCTTAGGGACCAAAAGGCACACAAGAAAAATATAAGGCAGATTGACATGGAACAAATTTGGTGGAAATAGGATTCCTGGAGTAATAATATATTGCATGAGTGATATGATACCAGATTTATGTCAATGGATATTTCCACTGTAGTCAGACATCTACTAATGTTCCCCGCACTTACTTTATGTTGCTAAGAAGATGTCATGGCTTTTGCTAAACTTGAGCTAGTGGCTCTTTACCCTCTTGCTAATCATATTCTAGTTTTCAACATACTATCTTTATACTTGGCATATCACTAAAATCATCAATGAGCACATACAAAGTGGAAAAAAGATAAGGTCACACACCATGGCGATCAGAGATGCTCAGCTGGAAAATTTTGACAGCATTATATTTTCAAAATTGAAATCTCCAGATGCCAGCAAAAAATATATGCTTAGGAATACAGCAGACAGCTAAGCTATATATTCCGAGATTGTGGCAGTCAAAGGGACGATAACAAATTAGAGCTACCTTGGAAGCAGAAAGTAACTGTGCTCTCACAACTCTATAGTTTATCATGCAAACAAATGATGCGTCACTCTGGAATTGTTTGTCCAGCAATGTGGAGCCAGGTTCTTTAAAACCTCAAAGTTCCCATCTCTATAAAATTTAGCAAGTCCAAGTTCACAATATTTATCATATTATTCTGCAACACATTCAAAGAATAAAATAATGCCATAGAATGATAAGCCATATCTCAACCCAATGAATTTGTTTCATGAATATTGTCAAGTTTCATAGTTGGCCATATCTTCTATAAGATAGCAACCAGTTCAGACTCGGACTTTATTATCAGCTCCTAGTCACTTATACTTTTGTATCTCCATGCTTGACCCACTGCTCCCTCACCAAACTCCAAATTCTCCACCATTGACATTCCATGCATAGGCCTCCTTAGTAGACAGCATCTTTGTTCAAACCACATATCTAGCCTAATAGCTCTCTGACAGATTTTCCTGTAACACTCACTGGCATTGGATAACTATGCAGCTGATAACTTGCAAAGCATTTATTCAATCTGCCTCTTAGCCATCACTTGCAGTTCTGGAATTAGTTTCAGTACACACAAAATCATACAATTCATAAATATAAATGGTATGTTAAATCCATAAATATTCATGATATGTTAAGCTTGAAGCCTTCTATAATACACAGTCTATGGTAATATGTGTTTAGTAGTTCTCGTGATGTGGTATGTGCACTTTTAGTGATGTTTATCAGAACATTACACAAAAGAAACTGTGTTTCTGAAAAAACAAAAAGTATTTTAAATCAGAATGTAATTATGCATCACCATAAATGCTAGTAAAATGACCTATATGATGATGACAAAGGTGATCATGATGACAAAAGTAGGATAAAAACAATAACAAAACCAATCCAAAGCTTGAGCCTACCATAACCTCTCTTTAAGTTTTAGTGACTAGACTGAACCATTTAGCCAGGCAGGCCATGCAACATATCATAACACTATCTGGCTTTTCTCACTGAAAAATCATTACCATTTTTTTCAGTTGTCCATGAATGCTTGCCGATTCCGGAAAAGGTACACTTTTTAATATTTTCACACTGAATCTAGCCCAATTGATGATGATCTATACTAGAGTGGTATGTCACTTCAACATCACCAGAGAGCTTGAAAGCTATGGCAGGCCTTAATCTTGCCTGAGTGGGTAGTACTCATAAGGTTTGGTTCCAGGCAAAGATCAAGTGGTTCAATCCCCTATCTCACACCAAAAAATATGTAAGATGATGGGGCAAAAAACATAATATTGATGGGGCCCACCTCGCCACTCCGTCTCATGGCCACTGTCTTAACTTTTCTGAATCTTATGCTTGATTTTTTTGAAAGGACCGGTCGAGAGGTAACCGAGCACATCTCAACCCACATGGCACACAAGCACAGCGAAAACAGGATCATTTTGTAGAGAAAAGATAACTTGAACAAACATAGAACGCAAAATAAAAGGGAGATAATAAAGCGATAAAATAAGAGAAAAGAAACACACCAGGTATAATGTGGTTCGGCCTAATTGTTGGCCTACATCCATGGACAAGACCTCCTCAATGTTCTTCTATTAATTCCACGGCACAAGAAATATAAAATTAATAGGAGATACAGGGAACTCTCTCAAACTCTCTTTTACAAGGGAAAGCATGCTCTTTTCTCTTAAAAGAATCTTATGTCTCTCTATACCTCACTGTAAAACCTCTGGTGCTCACTATTTTTTGCTCTTGGCTTCACTTAAATTTTTTGATTTAAAAAGGGGTCACGTGAACAGGGTGACGGCCTCTGTTCTGTGACCGCGATGCCGCCTGCACCACTTTCGCCATCCTCTCCCCCATCCTCGACGAAGCCCACATCCACGACTGCGATGCCACCGCTCCCATCTCCGGTGATCTCCCTCCCTCTCTTTCTCGCTTATTCAAAGCCCTATTGGGCAAACCGACAAGCCGCACGGATGCTTCCGTGGCCCTCTGGCAGCCGCAGCAGGCCACCGGCGGGCCTCGGCACCACGTCGACACTCCCCCTCTCCTCCTCTCTCTCTCCCTCTCTTTCCCTCTCTTTCTTCTTTGGCACCGGCGTGTGCCATTTTCCACGTCGGAACTATCCCGATTTCCTATCGGTCCGGTTCGGCATGCCCCGAACTGCTCGATTCGGGACAGTTCCGAGAACGTTGCTCCAAGTTGTGGAGAATTCAACAATTGATAAGTTGTGATTATTAAGTCATAGCAAATACGTTCTTATGATGTTAAGGAAATTTAAAAAAACAAAGCACATAATGGATGGAATTTTTTAAATTGAGTTTCTTGAGGGTGGTTGCTCCCATGTATATGAGGTGTTGATAAGATCTGGAGAATCCTAGAGAATGAACAAACAATCAGAATACATTGATGCGGGATTGGGAAATCATGTGATGAGAGTATAGGTATAGGCGTGATTCAAGAAAGTTTCACACCACAACTTTACTGACCAATTTCTTCCAAGAAGGAGCCATGTTTTTTATTTCAAGTATGTAAGCAAGTTTTCTTTCTCCTTTGGTAGCCCAAAAAAAATGTGTTCTTTGTTTAATGCCACAAAGCTCTCTTGATAAAAACAAGTGACTCAACTGTCTCCCCAGTTGTGTGTAAACTTCATTAATTGTAATGCCACCTACATATCTTCAATGTTGTTATGGTCACTATCCCAATGTTTTAATCCTTTCTCTGGTCCCTGACATTGGTAGAATATCATAACAAATATTTGTGAAAATACAATCTAGAAATAGTATAATAAATTTGTATTAGATATGAAATATTGTGGGAAAATTTGAAAATTCTGGAATCTCATTTTGCAGTTCTCAAGAGTTAAAATTTTCGGATTCCGAAACTGAAAACTTACAACTTGAAGCCTTGGAATCTTCAGTCTAACCTGAACCTTGAATCATTATGGTTTCAAGTTCGGAGCTTAGAACCTGAAATCACAATATCTAAAACTTTATCACATTAGTTCTCTAATCAGAGCTTCCTTCTCAGGTTTCTTCTGGTCACATTTGTCACCAAACTGTGCTATTATCTGGGGTCCCTGTCAATTTATTTTAGCAAACAAAAGGTCCTAACCATCTTTGATATTCTCAAATCAGCTACTCACATATGGTATGTTTACATGCAGGAAACAGTCCTCAGGCTATTTGAACAACAAAGCATGACCTAATGGAATATATAATTTCCTCCAAACTGCAAATACAACAAAATATCACAGAACTCTGTATAGTTTGAAATGAATATCTCATTTCTGAGGGTATTCAAACAAATTGTGAAGTGCTTAAAACCAAACTCTGGTCCAAACTCTGATGCGAACTAGGATTACAAATGATAGTACTTAGTCATATTAGGTGCACTTGCGAGTTGCATTCTATAGCTGCAGGGCAGAAAATTCCTTTCAGGATTCTCTTTGGTCCTGTAATATCTGGATTTGTTCACCTCTCTTAGCAGCGACTACAATTCTGATATTATCTTTATATGATGCAGAACCACATCATTTATGCTGCCTGGCAACAGGCATGATCATTCTGATGACATCAAGCTCTCCCTCACTGTAAGCCTTGACAAGTTGGCTAAAACAGTCCCTGATCCCGATCACCATTAGCTTCATAGTTCACTGAACTCCACTAGAGGAGACCACCGACATCAAGAACCAAGAAATCTCTATTCAGTTTGTTGAGAGAACTCCTAGAGGAAAAGTTCCCATTTGGAGCACAAGTATAAATTCAATGTGATGGAGTAAGTCCTAGACAAAACATAAATGACGTCCAATGCTTATGTGAACATAAGATCATCAAAAGCCCAATTCAATATATATATGTTGCTCCCATCACATTGCACAATGCTAAGAAAAATCTGGAAGCAACTTCAGATATTCATGATATTGCCCATACTCTGAGACAAATTAAATATTTTAGAAGCAGTTGACGCCTCGAAAGAAAAGCTTTTCTCCTTCATTTTCCTAATCATATCTTTTGCCCTTTCTATCTCCTCTTTCTCCAGCAAACCACGAATAATGGCATTGAATGTGATGGAATCTGGCGGACAACCTGACTTCTCCATATGCAAGAGCAAGTTATTGGCTTCGTCCAACAACCCTTCCTTCATGAGGCCATGTACCATTATGTTAAAAGTAACAACATTTGGCTTTAAATCTTTGGTATGGATAGTATTGAAGATATTTTTGGCTGCTTCAAACCTTCCAGCTTTGACCAAACCATCAATCAAGGTATTGAAACAGACAATGTCGAGGTTAACATTAGAAGATAATGTATCTCGAAATAGCTTCATAGCTTCATCAATACATTGGTTCTTGCAAAACCCATCCATGACTATGTTATATGTGTGAAGATTAGGGCATATCCCAGCAGCAAGCATCATCTCACGCAATTTTTCTGCATCAGCCACTCTTCCAACTCGATATAATCCAGCTAACATTGAGTTGTATGTAACGACTGTATGATGTACTCCTTTGCAAGGCATTGCATAAAAAGACTGAAAGCGTCATCAATCCTCCACCTTTGCTATAGCTGTCGATTAATATGTTGTATGTAAAAGCATCGAGTTCATGGCCTTTCGAAACCATTAAATCACAAATTCTTACCGCATCATTTAGTTTTCCTACCATACAATAACCATCCATTAGTGCAGTATAACTTACTACATCAGGCTCTATACCTCTACAGATCATCACTTCCAGTAATCCATGTGCCTCTTGAATCATTCCTTCTTTACAAAAGGCATCAATCAATGCATTGAATGTCACGACATTAGGATGAATTTGTTGTTCTGTCATTTCATAAAGCAATTGATGAGCTTCTTTCCACTTCCCTAATCTACAAAGTCCACACATTATAGAGGTATAAGTGACGACATCTGGATGTATTCCTTGAGTCATCATTTCATCAAGAAGCCCTCGAACATCCTCCATTTTTCCAAGGTGGCATAGTCCATCTAGTATAATACTATAGGTAATAATATCAGGCTTTACTCCTCCTTGTTGCATTTTGTTGAATAGCTCCATGGCCTCATCCATTTTTGATTCTTGACAAATCCATTAATCAAGACAGAGTAAGTATGACTGTTAGGAGCAGGACCCTTAACCAACATGGAATTGAAGACTTCCCTAGCATCAGCGAGATGGCCTTCTCGACAATATCCTTGCACCAATATAGTATAAGAGATTACATCAGGCTTTTCATCTCTTTCCTTCATCAACTATAATAATTTATGGGCTTCTGCAGTCTTCTCATGCTTGGAAAGTGAATTCATCAGCATGTTGAATGTCACCACATCTGGTGAAAGGTGACGATTCATCATCTCCTTGAAAATACCAACAGCTTGCTTCCAGTGGCCTAAAGTGGAATGTCCATAAATAATGCTGCTGTAAGTGCGCACATCCGGTTTAACACCCACACGACTCATTTCCTCGAGCAGTTTGCAAGCATCGCTCACATGTCCCTCGTTGCAAAGGTGGTGGATCATAGTGTTGAACGTTATTATGTTAGTCTTGCAACTATCTCCCATCATAGACATTTTCCGGTGCAGCTCCAGCGCCAACGCAGTACTGCCGGTGTTGCAGAGCCCCTTGATGAGAGCATTGCAGGAGACCACGTTCGGCTCGCATCCCATCAGAGACATTTTATCGACCAGCATGGCTGCCTCGCCCACCCTTTTCTCGGTGCCGAGGCCATTGATGAGAGAATTGAAGATAGCAGTCCTGGGAGAGAAGCCACGTTTGAGGAGGCCTCCTAAGAAGCCGAAGCCCAGGTTCACAGAGCTCATTCGGCAGCAGGATTTGATCACGATGCTATAAGTGTGGACATTTGGCTGGATTCCTGATAAAACATTTAGCTTGTTGCAGAGAGAGATCACGATTGGGTAGTGGTTCATTCCGGCGATAGCACTGAGGAGGAAGTTGATTGCGTAGATGGAGGGCTTCGGGTCGGCAGCCACCGCTGCGTCAAACAATCTAGCGCGTCTTCGACCGTGAGAGCATTGGATCGGCATCGTTCGATCAAGGCTCTGTCCGTCAAATAAGGTTTTGTTCTACCGATAGTTTTCTCGACGGAAGGAGATGAAGAAGTCGTGGGGGAAAAGGAGGCAGAGGAAAGGGCAAGGAAACGAGTCGGCCTCATTAGAAGGAAATGAGTCGGCCGCTGCTACCACCCCCTCTTCGTCTGGCTGTCCGTCCTCTCCATCGTCGCCGGTGGCTCCCTCACCGCAGTCACCGAGGTCCTCTGGACCGCCTGTCAGTTAAAATTAGATAAAATATTCAAAGCGGATTCTGGTCGGATATAGGTATGGCATGCCCCATCCTAAACGACTCGGTATAATTTAATCTAAATCTCCTCTTCAAAGTTACAATATTTTATATTATTTACACGGTGAATTCCTTACCTCATCCGACCCAACTTCTCAAATCCATCTTATTTAACAAATAATTTGTTTAAAGCATTTGGCGATGAAAAATTTTGCCACTGGGTTTGTAGTTAATGACCCATCGTTAGAAATCATTAACAATGAAAATAATGATTCATCATAAAATATTCAATATTTGATTGGATCCATATGTGGAGAGAATTATTTTAAATACAGAAAAGAATTATTTTTATATATAAATATATACAAACATTCAAACCGACTCCTTGATTTATTATCTGTTACTTAATCACTATGATAGTATTGGCTTATGATATATAGTAATATTTTATTATACTTATTTAAATATATTTACATTATAAATTTACTCATTTCAAATATATTATAATAATTAATATTTTAACAATTAATTATTTTATAGACAGTTCAATCCTCTTCTTTTGAAAAAAATAAAATATAAATAACTTCATTTTATTCTTTATAATATTTTAAAAATTATTTATTTTAAAATATTTAAAATAATTTCAGTATATTTCTGAATCATGTATACTTTATCTAAAATCCTTCAAAAATAGATAATTCATATTCTTTTTATTCATGCTAAATTAAAAATAATAGTATTTAATATAGAAACTTTTAATACAATATATTACATATTTTATATAAATAATTTATTTTAATATATTTTAATATAAATTAAGTTGGATCAACAATATAAATTCTTAAATAAATCGGTTTCATGCAAGTTTCATAATTATATCTTAAACTATTACTTGGTTACATAGTTGATTCCATTCTCAATCTATAGTGATAAAAGAAAGTCATAAATAATTAGCATAAAAAATTATTAGTTATAAAATGATGTACGGATGACAACATCCATTTTATCATTAAATAGTTAATATTCTATAATAAAATTATATATGTTGCTAATTAAAATATATATATTTAATGATGAAATACAGTCATCGCTAGATCATATAAGTAATTTACAACAAAAACTATTCCATTATAAAATTATATAATGATATATAGATGAAAAAATCTATTTTATCATTAAATAATTAATATTTTATGATAAAACTATATATATCGCTAATAAAGATATGTTTAACTATGAAATATTGTCATTACTAAAAGTTAATTAGATAATTAGTAACTGTTGCTGCAAAAATCTGCCGGCGTCGGAGATGCTGGAGTCGATGGTGCCGCGGTCGCCGCCGGGACCTGCAAAAGAAGTCTAAACCGGAGGTGGGGTTGCTCCGGCAAGACCCTCCGACGCTCAAGTCAGTTCACTGCCTCAACAAGAATGGAGTGCTCGAACGAAGATTTTAGCAGAGTTTTTAGATGAAGACTAGAGCTTAGAGAATAACGTATCTGGGGGCCTATTTATAGGTAGAGGGCGTAACAGACTTGATGGCGACGCCTGTAACCATCTTGTAGTGGGCCGTTCAGGAGTTTGTTACGGAGGGTAGTGGAGTAGAGACGTGGACATCGCTGCGGCTTGCCGCGTAGGCCTGTTGCGGAGAGTGGAATGATGTCCGTCGTCGTGACTTGCCAGAGCATGATGGAACCGCGTGGGATCCGTCACAGGGAGTGGAGCAGCGTCATGGCCATTATAGGGCCTGTCAGTGAGCCGAGCTCGTCAGGAGAAGCTCGGTAAGGGCGCCCGGAGGGGGGATGTGATTCCCAGTCTGAGG
>KE505386.1:30736-43600 GCA_000441515.1 Elaeis oleifera
AAAATAATTTTAAAATTTAAATCATACAAATCAGAAGTTCTATCACATAAAACTATCGAGCCAGAATCCAAACCCTAGAATCATCTTGCTGATATCGATCAAAGCAAAAATAAGCATGCATAGGGATAGAATTTTATACTTTTACCAAATAAAAAGTAGCATGTTGGTGTTCGCCATGAGAACCTAAGGTAGAAGTCCTCCAATGGTGATCCAAATGAAAGTTGGCCAAGGTCCTTCCAACCGGTGCACTGCCGCAGCCTTGTCTTCTCAAGAACACTATCAGTTTCGAACTTGCATCATGATTGTGCCAAAGTCCAGTTGCTTTCGATTTTACCATCAAAATGATACCAAGAAGACACTCTTCAGATGTCATATAATCTAGGATTTGATTTTTGGCTCCAACATATGGAAAAATCAAACCCTAGGGCACTCAAGCAAAACTTATTGAAAATCTCACCACCCTTCTTTCAACTTTTGCCTCTCAAATTTCTCTTTCTTTTTCTCTAAAATTTTTCTAATTTTTTTTTATATTTACCATGTACCTTCTCTCTAATTTTAACTAAAAATCTCAATAGGAAACTATGTGAAGAATTCTCTATAAATAAGAGACCAAGGGATGTCACATGAGATGAAGGGGCGCCAACCTTTGGCGCTCCAACTTCCCATGCACCAAATAAATTCACTGAGTAAAATTTTAGCATTCTAGATACTAATAGTAGAAGGACTCTTCCTTCTCTATATTCCATAAAAATCCAATTAATTTTGGTATCAAAACATAGGAGATCTGGTTGGGAAGTTATACCAATGCGTAAAAATAACGAGCCTTCTTTAAGAAGGACTCTTCCTTTCACATGCCAAAAATAAAGGGGGCGGTATTTATTTTATGTGTGGGTTCTGATGGGCACAGAGGAATCCTTCTCCACTTGAAACTAGTATAAGTTGGATAAGGATTCAATCCAAATTGACCCAATCCCATTAGGTCAAAGGCAACTGGTATAGGTTAGCTCAAACAATTTGATCTAAACCAATTTAGAAACTTAGATTAATATAATATGCTAGCATATCAAATTAACCCATAGAATTTATATTAAACTCTAATTAGATTAGATTAAGATCAAATCTCAAAGTGTGTGATCCATTGGATCCTAAATCTAGCTAGCAGTGGATCAAGACTTTCGACGTAACCCTAATCCGATGAGATTAGGTCATCCAAAAAGTCCCAATCAATTTGGACTCTTCCAAATTGACTCCAAAATTAAACTCTTTTAATTATGATGAATCCATAAGTCAAGATTGACATCTAGCAACATATCATAACTACCTAGAAGATTTAGAATTTTGATGAAAATTATCAAAATACCCTTCAGTGGTAAGTTCTCGTATAATTCAATCATTCAGTCAAACAACATTCCAGATAAGCTGTGGACATGGAGATATATCAAATTCAATCACTTATCATTATGTATCTCGATCAGAAGGTGATGATTCAGTTGATGATATATTAAAATTTTTTTCTAATTATCATCTTGCTTTAGCCAAAAACTTCCGAATCAACGACCTATGAGATCACATAGGATGTTCTCTCTCCTTATTAGGAGCGACTGATCCCTTATTGATTACACACAATCTTCATACACTCTTCACCATATCCAGAACACCCACACAAAGATCAGAGAATCAAGTTAGGTAGTGAACCAAAATATGGATCCAAGTACACAAGGTACCATACACAACTTCCACTAGAGAAACATCAGTTAACATATAAATAAGACTCTATCTGATATTCTCTCACAGGTCAATTCAGTGAACACATTCTCTAATGAGCACCCATATCCTTGTATTAGTGTCACTACACAAGTGGTTGTGAAATCAACCATCCTCATTTCTGTGCATACATAGGATATGCCAGTCTTACCAATATCATTGATCTCTGACTCAATGTACCAATGACTAGGAATATTTTAAGTTAAGGCTATCAAAGAATTAATTCTCATTGGCGTGATCTCATCACTGTCCTAAAATCGTTGCCCAAATCTATGGGATTCATTATAATCTTAAAATAATAAGATACAGCATATAATGAATCAAAATATCTATTTATTAATATAAATATCAATTATATGAGTCTGAAAGATAAATTACAATAAACATCCTATCGAATCCCATATGCGATTAGCTTGTAGGGCATTTTTCTTTTACATATGAGATATGGCATAGTAAGAAGTTGAATTTTGGTTATCTCAGAATTTAGAGATGTCCAGTCTATATCAAATGACAACAGACAGATAGGTTAGAGGTTAGGTCTATAAAAGCTTATTCTATAGGATACCCAAAGAGTCTTTGGGATACTATTTTACCTTCTGGAGGATCTCAATGTGATTATAAGCTGGCATGCTAAATTTTTGAAAAAAATTTATCCAGGATGGAGGCAGTGAGAGAAAAATTTAGCTCGAAGAGTGTGTCTCTGAAAAGCAACGAGTCATAGATTCTATCGAACCTGTTTCATCTTGTAGATCCATTAGAATCTCACATCCTCTTGAAAGATACATGGGTATGCTGACACAGGATGTAGAGAAAATATTCTTCATGGGTAATATGCACCATGTTGATGATCCTAAAACCTACGATGAGGCAATGCTAGATATCGACTCCGAAAATAGTTGGAAGCAATAAGGTCAGAGATTGACTCAATGCATACCAACCAGGTCTGGATCTTAGTAGATCCACCAGCAAGAATAGTTTCTATTGGATGTAAATGGATCTTTAAGAGAAAGATTGGTTCAGATGGAAAGGTAGAGACCTTTAAAGTGAGGCTCATGGCTAAAGGTTATAGTCAGCATGAAGGCATTAACTATCAGGAGACCTTCTCGTCAATTGCCATGTTAAAGTCTATTTGGACACTACTTGCTGTTGCAGCAGCTCATGACTATGAGATATGGAAGATAGATGTAGAAACTATCTTTCTGAATAGATATCTTGAGGATATCTATAGAGAGTAGCCTCTGGGTTTCATGTCCAATGATGGAGATCATAAGGTCTGCAAGCTACGAAGGTCCATCTATAGACTAAAGCAAGCATCTCGAAGTTGGAATACTCGATTCAATGATGCGATCAAATTATTTAATTTCATTAAGAATAAGGAGGAACCATGCATGTTCAAGAAAGTCAGTGGAGGGCTGTCACATTCCTCATATTGTACGTGGATGACATCCTCGTAATTGAGAACCATGATGACTTTTGTGAAACTTTGATTGTCTAAAGAGTTCTCTATGAAAGATCTTAGAGAAGTATCCTATATTCTAGGAATAAAGATCTATAGAGATAGATCTAAGAAGATGTTAGGTTTGTCACAGCAAATGTCATAGAGAAAGTGCTGAAGCAATTCAGTTTGAAAAACTCCAAGAGGGGTCTGTTACCCTTCAGGCATGGAGTTCATCTCTTCAAGAAGATGTGCCCTAGCATACCTGAGGAGATTCAGTATATGAGCAAAATCTCTTATTCTTCAGCTATAAGGAGCCTCATGTACGCTATGCTATGTACTCGACCTGATATTGCTCTTATTATGAGTGTCATAAGCAGATCAGTCGAATCTTGATAAGGAGCATTGGATTGCTGTGAAGAATATCTTTAAGTACTTGAGAAGGACTAAGGATCTCTTTTTGATCTTTGGAGGAGAAGACTTGCGGGTATAGGGATCCACAGACGCAGACTTTATTTTGACATTGATGATAGAAAGTCTACATCAGATTTTATGTTCCTATGTAATGGTGGTGCGGTTAGCTGGAAGAGTTTCAAGTAATCGATTATTGTAGATTTCACCATAGAGGTAGAGTACATCACCATATTAGAGGCTGCTAAGAAAGGATTCTAGTTCAAAAAGTTTATTACGGAGCTGGATGTGATACCATCAAATGCCATTCTACTCTTCTGTGATAACAATGGTGCTATAGTACTTGCTAAGAAACTGAGGTCTCACCAGAAGTCCAAGCACATCGAGTGATGATTTCATCTCATTCACGAATACCTCGAGAAGAAATTTGTTGAGGTGCAGAGAGTCAACTCTATAGAGAATACGGCTGACCTGCTGACCAAACTGTTAAGCCAACAAAAGACTAAAGCTCACCTTGAGAAGATGGGGTTTAGGCTCATGGCTAATTAGCTTTAGATCAAATGGGAGTTTGTTAGATATATATCCTAAAAGTCAGATTGGCTGACACATATACATATTCTAGGAGCATAATTTTATAATTAAATTTAAATAAATAAATTTAGATTATTTTCATTCAAATTATATTTTAATTGTGTCCATGAATCATCCGAAGAATTAACAAATGATGACACGTATTCTCAAGAGTTGAGAATTTAAGGCATATATCATTAGTGGTTAATTCTAAATGCTTCCGATCGATAGATCATCATGGAGATGGTGACTGATCTGGATAGATTGGTATACAGATCATTTTTCTTCGTGATAGATGAGTCTCGATGGGGACATTAGAGTGAGAGTGCAGGTGCTTGATAGAGATCAAAGGTACTGAGCGTGACCAATATAAAAAGTCATTAGGATGGCTATCCACTCGTTGGTGACTTGCTCAAAGTTACAGTGATGTAGATAGTTCTTGATCTGCAATGCCTTAGCTGTTTACAGTGGGGTTGCTGTAGTTTGACTGCACAATTACTTGGTTACTTAGCCATTCAGAATCTTGTGGGGTATATTGGCTACAGTAGGTCAATTGTAGAATAGGATGTGCACCTAGATGGGATCTATCGATCTTGGTAGATAGGAAAAGATCCTATGCAGTTCATAAGACTGAGTCCTAAAATTTATAGCCATGGTAGGTGAATGATGGAGAGGAGTTTTCATAAGATTTTGTATGGACTCGAGTCGATTGAATCTGACATATGATGGATGAACAGATTTGATGACTTATCCTTGACCTGTGTCCTGTCGGAACTCATGATAAAGAATTGAAGTATGTATTAACTATACCTAGATGTTCAATATTTTATTTGTTAGATTGCCACTATATACTGCTAGGTGTCACTGGTGGATCGTGAGACTTATCGAGCATCATCTCAATGATCGATGACTCTTGATGGATAGAGTTGGAATCGTTCCAACCCATCAAAAGGAGTTTCAACGATATTGTGACAGGGATCACAGTATATCTCACTATCAAATAGAATAGAACCTATATAGTCATATACAAAAGTGGTCTTTGTCCGATCAGATGGTTGATTAGCAATTATGAATCGCTATAGGTCTAATCATCAATGTGATTGATGATTAATCCAGTGCAATAGTTACAACAAATAACTTGCTAAAAGTTAGTGAGTTGTAGGAAGATTAATTAGTAATTGAATTACTAATTGGCTCTATTTGATTGAGCAATTAGGCTAAAATCAAGTCTAATTAAATTAGATTCAATTTAGATTGGTTTGAATTTGATTAGATCAAGCCTTATTGAGTTATGAGATAACTCAATTACAAGAGAGATTAATTCTTGATTTGATTAGAACTTGAATTTAATTAATTTCTAATTAGATTAAGATTTAATTAAGAGAGTTTAGATTTCTAATTGGATTAGGATTGCATTCTCTTTGGGTCCAATCAATCCCTAAGTAGATTAGGATTTGAATAAGGCAACAAACAAGAGTCCTTTTTGACTAGGACTCTTCCTCTCCTTGCGCCTAACTAAAGCCCATGCCCAACTATATTCCCACCACCCCTTATTATTTAGCGTGAGATTTCTCATGTTAAATCTGAAAGCCAAGTCGCTCCTTCTCAACACCAAAGGAAGATAAGGTAGGCTTTAAATTTGATTTAACCTACATTCTTATCAAGATGAGATGTGATCTCATCCAAACTCCTTGACACTAAACCATAAAACCCCTTGTTTTGTGTGACAAAATAAGAGGTGTGTGTGTCGAAAATCAGATGAAGATCTGATTTACCGTGAGAAAGAAAAAATAAAAAGGGGGCAGTACCATTCTTGGGGCATGAAAAAAAAATGGGAGAGGGTCTCCAATTGTGGCATGAAAATCCCTAAGGTTTTTAGGGTGGCGTTAGGCTTTTGAGAGAAGAATAAAAATAGAGAGAAAGGGGTTTCTCCTATTCTAGATCTTCTTCTTCCTCTTCCACATAATCATCCTCCAAGTCTTCTTCAAGATCTAAGAGAGTCTTTGAGATCCGAAGGAGAAATCAACATCAATCGTCAGGAGGTATCTTTTGTAAGGGAGCTAGCACCCCAATGAAGATGCAGGCCTCTGATTGAATAAAGGCTTCATGTAGATATCCATAGAGATCGGACGTGTATGCAGCTTGATGAGAATCTCATCGGATTATCATGATTATCAACAGCAGAGATCATCAATCCATGCAAAGGTATCATCAATCCATGCAAAGGTATGGAGATTAGATCTCCGATCTTGTGTTTTGATTTAAATCTGATTTTAATTTAGTATCTTAAATCTTGCATGTAATCGATCTTCTTAGCTGTAGATTAGATCTACTTAATGCATGTTAGATAGATTAAAATGATTTTAATCTAGATCAGATTTTATTCCACTGTGTTCATATTTTAAACTTAAAAGTGCATATTCTGATTTTTGCATGCATGTTTCCGGATGTGCAACATCCTTCAAGTGGAACACCCACAGGCCAACGATAAAATTGTGGTAGCTAATTGAACCCTTTTGCAGAGATTGAAGGTCAAGATCGGTCAAGCTAAAGGAGCATGGGTGGATGAGCTATATAGTGTGCTTTGGGCCTACCGAACCACTCAAAGGATACCCACAAGATATACTCTTTTCAATCTCTCCTTCAGAATGGAAGCTGTCATTCCCATAGAAATCAGACTCCCTTCACATTAGATCAAGGACTACGATGAGCAGCTTCATGCAAATCTAGACCTGCTCGAAGGAGTTCACGAGAAAGCACGAGTGCGGATAATGGCCTATCAACAAAGGATGGCAAGATACTACAACTCCTGCATCCGGAGCAAAGAATTCAAAGCTGACAATCTGGTCCTACGTCAAGCCGAAGTCTTCCAACCTACCAAATACGGAAAATTATCTCTGAAGTGGGAAAGCCCCTATGGCCATGAAACTAGAAAAATCTCTGAACATATTATCAATGATGTAACTTGATCATCAGCTAATAAAATAATTCTCTTTTAGGAATGCTATCGTCTCTTGCAACTAGTAGGCTGAAGACCTCACATGCCCTTGAGCGACGAATGCCACTCATCTCAAGATGAGAAGAGCAGAAACCCCTGACCGTACGAGAAGGGAGAGATAACCATGAAGGACCCTCAGAGCCCACAAACATAATTTATTTGAGCCAAAGACCTCGATGACTAAGAAGTAGGAGCTAACTTATAAGGACCTCCAAAGGCCGCTCGCTTTTCAGCAAGCCAGTGCCCATGAAGATCTTAGTCATGTGAGAAGCGAGGGCTAACCTAAAAGGATCCTCAAAGACTATCGATCCAAGGCATCAACAATGAAGACCTCGATGACTAAGAAGTGGAGGCTAACCTATAAGAACTCTCGAAGGTCGCTCACTTTTTAGTGAACCAACACCTGTGAAGACCTTAGTCATGCAGAAAGTGGGGGCTAACTTATAAGGACCTCCAATGTTTGCTGTTCTAACTTTGTCGTTCCAACCTACATGGACAGAAGACCTCGATAACTAAAAAGCGGGAGCTAACCTATAAGGACTCCCAAAGACTTCTCACTTTTCAGTGAGTCAGCACCCATAAAGACCTTAGTCACACGAGAGGCGAAGGCTAATCTAAAAGAACCTTTAAAGGGCTAACCAATAAGGACCCTCAGCCTACTAACATCGACAACAAGCAAAAGTTAACCTAAAGGACCTTCAGAGGGCTAATCTATAAGGACCCTTAACTCACTAACCTCAGCTACGCAAGATATTGAAGCTAACCTAGAAAAATCTTCGGGGAGTGAACCTCCAAGGACTTCCAAAGTGAAGGATAAAGTTGATCTACGAATACTATACGAAACAAAATCACCAAAGCATAAAAGTATAGGTGAAATGAAAAACTTCAATCCAAATTCATTTATTGATAAACTTGATTACAGAAGCTACAAAAGCATATCTACAAGAAGAAAATAAAAGTACATCAATCATTCAGAAGGCTTGCCTTGGTTGATGGGGCTCCGACATGTTGTCGATCTGATATTCCTTCGACCACGGTATCCAATGTTTCTACAGTTGCAGGGCCCACAAGATCGACATGTCCACTATCTCTAAGAGTATTGAGATGGGAGTCGACTTCGAAGAAAGTCATTTAACTAAACTCCTATACTCTTCAAGGCAGACATCCAAAGCCATGGTTGATACATTTGCAGCTTCAAGAGTTGCATTGCATGGAGTTGTGGTGAGCCTATCCTCCAATTGCCTAACAATAGATTCGGTGTGGTTGGCTGCCGCCATGCTCTGTGCAAACTTAATTTAGAGCTCGACCATCACAGGCTTGTCCTTGCTCATGTTGTGCACATGCACCTCGGAACGTGGGACAAGGAATACACTAGCAACACACCAAAGAGGGGCGGCTGCAAGAATCCCTCCTTAAAGATGGCGGCTAGGATTTTGGCATGCAAATGAAGAGAAGGAGAGAGAGATTGAGGGAGAAAAGCCATTGTATTAGTTCCACACCAAATATATTATCATATATGGTTTATGTATCCTAGGATTTTCACACAAATCCTAATAAACCTCAACTGAAAAACTCTCCGGACTAACCCAAATGCACTCATCTAAATCCATGTACACCCATAATCTGATCATGCACTCACCTCTTGAGTTAGTCCCCTTAAGACCCATTAAACCAGGCATTAAGACCTTAGGATCAAACCAATCCTAGGCCCAATAAAATCCGTACTGCTCTGTTCCGTGACTCGAGCTGGCTCGATCAAACCCTGAGTCGGCTCGACCGTCGTGCCAGCATAATGCCATGAAATGCTTCTCTCTATTTGGCTTCCAAGCCAGACTCTCAGGGGTCTGAGTCGACTCAAGTTGTTCTGAGTCGACTCCTTCAGGATCCTAGCCAACTCCACTGATGGCAGAATCCCTTTGCTTGATTCTTCGCTCCATTTTGCATCCTAAGTATCTGAAGCTCCAACTAAGCTCAAAATCCTCACTAGCATGAACCTCGAGCCTATGGAAGCTATGCTCTACCTCCATCCTAGGACCACTCCCGTCCTAGTGAACCTGAGTCTATCATCTCGACTCCACTAGTGATCACCTCCAAGGCTATGAGGGCACCATAGAATCCCAACAATCTCCACCTTGGTGCCCTCAAAGCCTTGGTGATCACCGCTCTTCCGAGTCTGATCCTCTGCATGATCTGGCCAATAAGGAGTGAAACCAACTGTGCAGACCTCCTCGTCACCGCAGTATACCTTAGCTCTGGAGCAGTCCGAGAGACTGCCATCGCCTCTCTTATGGTTAAAAACCTCATCCTACGTCCAAGCACCTCTCTATTGGTCCTTTCATCAATGGCTATACCCACCACTAATTCAGCAGCTACATCCACTGCTGCCACCATGCCTCCACCTGTCATGACACCCAATGACTCCATCTATCACTGCTCCAGTAGATCTAACCACTGCTGCTCCACCTGTGACTCCAACAGCCATAGTTCCAATGACACGGCCCATGGCTACCCCAATAGCTCTAATCACCACTGTTCCAGTGGCTGTGACCACCACTGTTCCAGTGGCTGTGACTCCTGCGATACACTCCGCCACAGCATTAGAAACTCCTGGGGTGACTGCAGCTCCACTCCCCTGCCTCTAACCCTCCTATGGCCAAGGCTGGTGGAAGCCTCCTCACACATCCCCAGATCCTCCATTGCTACTATAGCATCAAACTCCGATACATACACCTCTAGGCTATCTCCTGATGCCCGCTCATCGCTACTCGAGCATCTGAAAACTCCACCTCCCTCTGCACCTCTTCACCTAGAGCCTGTGCCATGGCCATGGCCTTCCTCATCACCTGTGAAGGAACCTCTCTTCGATACTCTTCCTCCTCCATGTGTGGACACACTAATCCTCCATGCTCCACCTCCTTGTGATCTTACGACCCACAATTAGGAGATCCGATAAGCAAACCATCAACTATCCAATCTGCATCGATTGAACCTCCGACTAATCCTTCGTGGTTGAAACAATCATCTCGATCTTTCTGGACACAACAAATCCCTCCAATTGGTACAAATAACTCCTCAACCTCTTCCTCTCATCTCAATCCTGTCAGCCATGGAGACATTCAGAACTCTTGAATTACTTCTGAAAGTGCAACCCTTTTCCTCCAAGTACCCAAGTGATACTACGCTCCACCTGAGATTCGAGATATGATGCACATCTGTTAATGTCTGCACCCTCTCATCAAACATCCTCAGCTTGATAGAACCCACTCCTGCAACACCACAAGAGCTCCCATCTCTAAGTATCACTCGTTACCCCTCACCCACCTATGTATAAGAAGTAAACCATACTCGATGAGGTGTACCATGAAAAGAGCTGGCTGAATCCAGTACCCAATGATCTGCTTCCTCTCTATTTCTAGTCGACAACATTAGCAAATCAAATGATACATCACTTTTAGCCATTGCACTGGATGACTCTGGCCTGGAACCTTCTCCTTTGCCTTCCTCTGTGGACAATCTCTTCTCAGGTGCCCTAACTTTCTGCACATGTAGCACCATACCTCTCTATTATCCTTTGAAGAATTCTGCCTCCCGCTGCCTCGTGTCTCTCCTTTCCCTCCTATGCCTCTCACTGACCACCATGGCATCGAGGAAAACTCCAGTACTACTTCTCACCATCTGCTTCTTTTGCTCGTTTGTCCGAAGGATCGATACTATCTCTTCATAGACCAGTGTCTCCTTCCCATACAACAAAGTCATCACTAGCGAATCTAAGCTTCCAGATAGCGAGCACAGCAACATCAGGGACTTGTCCTCCTCCTCCAGAGCCATATCCAAATTGAGTAAATCGATACTCAACTAGTCAAACCACTGAATATGCCCTAGTATATCTTCACCTTCTTCCATCCGAAGGCTATAGAGCTATTTTTTACCATGAGTTTATCGCACATGTTCCTCCCCATGTATAGGGTGTGCAATCTTGACCACAATTCCTTGGGTGTCTTCTCTTCTAACACACCATACAACATCGAATCAGCCAAGCACCATCGAATCAATGAACAGGCCCTCTTCTCTAGAGAACTCCAAGCCCGATCTATTATACCCTTTGGCTTTTCTCTAAAGCTAGATCCAGTTCCTACAGAACCAACAGATCCTCCACTCTAATTCTCTACATCGAGAAGTTTTCTTTCGTCAAATTTTTCAAAATTGATCTTCATCCTGCTCCTCATGATGTCTCAAACCATAATCACAAACACCATAGATCTGATTGAAGGAAAATACCTTGACACAAAACCTGACGAAGAACCTCACTGATCTCTTCAACAACTTCTAGCATCTACTTCCTTCTCCATGCTACCTCTTGGCTTTGATACCAATTGTGGTGCACACGCACCCCAGGATGTGGGACAATGAATACACCAGCAACACACGAAAGAGGGATGGCTGCAAGAATCCCTCCTTGAAGATGGCGGCTAGGGTTTTGGCATGTAAATGAAGAGAAGGAGAGAGAGATTAAGGGAGAAAGTTATTGTATTAGTTCTATACCAAATATGTTATCATACATAGTTTATATACCCTAGAGTTTCTATATAAATCTTAATAAATTTTAGCTGAAAAACTCTCTAAACTAATCCAAATGCACTCACCTAAATCTATGTACACCCATGGTCTGATCATGCACTCACCTCTTGAGTTAGTCTTTTTAAGACCCATCAAACTAGGCCTTAAGATCCTAGGATCAAAACCAATCCTAGGCCCAAATAGAAATCCCGCACTGTTCTGTTCTGTGACTCGAGCCAGCTCAGCCAGACCCTGAGTCAGCTCGACTGTCGTGCCAGCAGTATGCCATGAAATACTGCTCTCTATTTGGCCTTGAGCCAGCTCTCTTAAGGGTCTAAGCCGGCTCGAGCTGATCCGAGTTGACTCCTTTAGGATTCGAGCCAACTCCATCAATGGCAGAATTTCTTTGCTTGATTCTGTTAGATCTATGTTTTAGAAGCCAATATGACTGACACATTGTAATAAAGTTTGGACACAATTTTGTACTTAATATATTGATTTGATCAATAAAAGGACAAGTTCATTTTTCATTCAAGTATGATGTATCCTTGAATTATCCATGAAATTAATATTTCGATACATATTCTCAAAATATTGAGAATTAGAGATATGTATTTAATTCCTAAATGCTCTCAGTCACAGTATCATCATGAGGACGGTGATCGATCCAGATAAACCGACACACAGATCATTTTCTTGGACTAGATGAGTCTCTGATCTACAGTATAGAGACACTGAGCAACGAGTGTAGGTAGTTGTTAGAAAATAACTAGTACTAAGCATGATCATATGATAGATCACTTGAATTTCTACTCGATCATCAGTAATTATCTCAATATTATAGTTATGTGAATGATCTTTTAATCTACGATGGTACGATTGCTCGCAGTGAGACTGCTAGAGTTTGACTGATATATAAACATGATCTCAATGAGCCCTTGTAGTGGATGTTCATGATAGTTGGTCCACTATAGGAGTAGGATGCATATCAAGATAGAATCTATCGACCTTGATAGAAAGGAGTAGTCCTATAGGATTTGAGAGGCTAAGTTCGAGAGTCTGTGGCCACAGCAATGTGATTGTTAGAAAAGAGTTTCCATAAAGATCATAATTAGACTTGAGTTGATCG
>KE505386.1:43620-57730 GCA_000441515.1 Elaeis oleifera
ACTGAATCACACGTTAACTACACCTTGAGGTCTTTTCGATTCTACTGGGTTGTCATTACATACTACTAGGTGTCACTTGTAGATTGTGAGAGCTCACTAGGATTGCTTAGGATCGACAATCCTTGATGAGTTAGAGTGAAATTATTCGATCCATTCAAAAGAATTTCAATGATACTATGATAGAGATCATTGTATATCTCACTATCAGATAGAATTGAACCTATGGGGTTACACAACAAAGAGATTATATCTAAAATAAGCAATTAGACTGATGAAGTCTCAATTGGATTTGGAAAAATCTTATTGGATTCAGGGTAACCTTACTAGTATATGGTTGGACCTAATTTTTCTTTACATTTGAATTTTTATTTGATAAAATTATTTTAAACTAAATTACCTACTAATAATCTAAATGAATTAGATTTATTGGGCTCCAATTGTTGGATGTCTAAGATTTTGGATTAAATGAATTAAGGATTCAAGTCCTTAATTATTTTCTTGATAGTTTTCATTGGGCGCCACTTGATTTGATCAAGTTGGACGTGTCCACCTATTAGAGGGCATGTGAAACCATTATGGGGCATCCCATAGGTGTAAAGTGGGGTATATTTTATGGGTGCAAGGGCTCCAATAGTTAGCACCTAATTGATTTCCTAAAGGAAGTCCAATAACTAAAGGAATAAGGAAACATAATGCAAGTAGGACTTGTATTAAGTGCTTGTTTGGTTTTGAATAAATTTAAATCTTATGCCTATTTAAAGAGGCCTCCCCTAAGGTCCTTAAGCACTTCAACCAGTAGCCCCACGCCCCCTTAGGAGAGCCCCATGCCCCTCTTTCTTCTCCCCTTTCTTTCCCCTTGGAGGTCCAACTGAAAGAATAGTGCCCTATAAGCCAATCGCATGGGGATGCGAAGGGACTTTTTTTATTTCTTCCTACTCATTTGCATGGCATTTGTTATTTGATTCATGAGGTATTATATTTTATCATATGCTGCATCATATTTTATGATTATGATAAACCCCATAGATTAAGGTAATGATTTAAGGCCATGATGAGATCATACCAGTGAGATCTAAAATTATGATAGTCGCAATCTAAAATATTTTCAGTCATTGGATTATCGAGTTGGAGATCGATAATGTTGAAAAGATTGGTACATCCTATGTATGCTCAATGGAGAGAGTGGTTGATCTCATAATCACTTGTGTGGTGACACTAATACAAAAATGTAGGTGCTCATTAGAGAATGAGTTCACTGAACTAACCTATAGGAAGAACATCTGATGGAACCTTACAGCATGTGAATAGATGGTTCTTCAGTGGGAGTGGTGCATGTGATCCTTTGATCTGAGATCACCATAGTACCTTATGTACATAGACCTTTACTTTGGTTTATTCTCTAGCATACCACTTTGAGATGTGTGTGGGATATTTTGGATATAACAAAATATGTATGGAGATTATGAGTGGTCAATAAGGAATCGGTCACTCCTTGTAGGAGGAGAGAACATCCTATGTGATCTCATAGGATGACTTTGAGAGTTTCTGGCCAGAGCAGGGATAAACAATAGAAAAAATTTCTATTGGTTCATCAATTGAGTCATCATCAGCAGATCGAGATACATATGGATAGGTATTTGAATTTGACATATTTTCATACCCATAGCTTTTCAAGATATTGTGTGATCGAAGGATTGAATTGCACGATAACTCATCATGAAAGGATAATTTTAATATTTTCATCAAATTTTAAATCTTCTAGGTAGTCATGACACATTGTTAGACATCAATCTTAACTTGTGAACTCATCAAATTAAAAAATTAATTTAAAATTAATTAGGAAGAGTCCTAGTTGATTGGGACTCTTAAGCTGACCTAATCTAATCAGATTAGGGTTACATCGAGAGTTTGGATCCACTGCTTGCTAGATTTGGAACCCAATGGGTCACACATAATAAGAATTTAATTTGATCTAATCTATTTGAATTTATTATAAATTCAATAGGTTAATTGAATTGCTAGCACATGAATTAATCCAAGTTTTCAATTGGGTTCAGTGCAAAGGTGTTTGTGCTAACCTAAGCTTGTTGCCTTGACCTAATGTGATTGGGTTTGAACCATCTAATTTATTAGTTAGTTTATTTGGATTTTATGAAAGTGTTTCATATAGAATCCAGCTTCTCCATGTCAAACCACATGAGGAAAAAAATGTGGCATCATTTATTTTTGGACGTTAAGAGGAGAAGTCCTTCTCACTTACTCCTCTTAATTATCTTACCAAATTCCACATGATCCTTGTTTTGTGCGCCATCAGATGACACCTTGGGACATGTGGATGTGGAAGAGGAGAATGAGTCCTTCTTTAGGAAGGAACTCCATGCCAAAAATAAATGGGATGCTCATATTTTTGTGCGATAAAGTGGAAGAGTCCATTTCATGTCAAACTCTTAAATTTCTTTTAATATTCTATACGTTTCTTATTTCATCATGTCATATGATGGCTCTTTGAATTATGGGCATAGAAGAGAAGGAAAAGTCCTTCTCTGGCAAGGAGTTTGAACATCAAATAAATTGGGACACCCTTTTATATATGCATTGAGTTTATGGAAGAGTCTTAATTGTTAAGGACTCTTAATTTCTCATGCGCTCTCTTAATTCTACGTGCCATAAGATGGTGTCCAAATTTTTTTTAGCAGAGGAAGAATCCTTCTTGTAAATCACTTCCTATTTCATGCCTTGATACTTTGGATTATCTACTAAAAATTAATTTTAGCATGTAAGGAAGATGGGACGCCAAGAGTTGGTGCCCCTTGGTTACTTATGTGGCGCCACTTCATTCCTTATATAAGGGGCACCCATATGGTATAAATTTATCCAAAGAGTTGTTTAGATGTGGGATTAGATGAGGATAAATCAAAAAAAATTTGAAGTGAAAAAGAAAAGAAAAGAGAGAGAGAAAAATAGAAAGGAAGAGAAGAGAGAAAATAGAAAGCATGAGATGCTTGTCCAAAAAAATTATTCATATGTTGAACATATAATCTGATTTATATGTAGTGAGATCTTTTGAGAAAAGATTCCTAAAGAGATTCTAGTGGAGGTCATGAAGGCATACAAATAGTGGTGCAACTCATTTTTGCGAAGGACGATCGGCAGTGCAAGTAGGAAGAAGACTGTAGCACCATGTCAAATTAGGAAGGGCTCTGATCTGTCCCATGTGGATCACCATTGGAGGGCTTCTATTTTAGAGTCTTTTGGAGATCTCAAGTTTACCAGTCTATGGTCTTCATGTTGGTATATGACTTCTGATATCTTCTCTTATTATACATGTTTTTGTGATTTGATTGTAATCATCAAAGGATTTCTAGAATTTTTATATTTTGATAGACTAGTTTAAATGTTAAACTTATTTTTAATTATTGAATGCATATAAAAAATTTTAAATTTATATTTTGCTGCATCATCGAAACCCAACACCAACGTCCATCATCTTAGATGTCCTCCATCTTCACGCCTAAAAGGGATTTGTGCATTCCACTTGATTGCTGGCTTCTAGTCCCTGATTGCTTCATAATCTTAAAAAAAAAAGCAGGAGAAGAAGAGAAGAAAAAGATCAAGAAAAGGATCAAAGAGTTGATCGTGATCTAGACTTCGTTCAGATTCGCAGGCTGATTTTTTTGAAGAAAAAAATTAATTTTAAGATGACTATTCCAGGCTGATCCTGAGTGGATATCCATAAAGGATAGGCACTTACATGGCTAAGAGAGAGCCTCTTCTCTTTCAGATCCAGATTTGAAGAAAGAATTACGAACATGTATGTGATTTGATCACATATTCAATTTCAGCATATGTTCAATTTCAGCATATGAAGTAGATCTTTGTGGTTTATATTTATGCATGCATGATATAGATTAAAAAGAGTTTTAATCTTCTATTCTGCTGTCATATTTAGAAAAAAATTTGAAACATACATGTATACCCGACATAGAAATTTCAATAGTGGTATCAGAGCCATGGGTTTCATATACATGAAATTGACATACATATTTTGAAAAGAGTTTTAAAATTAATTTTTTTTAGATACATAAGATGTATGGATGAATATTTTGAATCTAAAATTTATTTTAGATTTAATTATAAAACATATAGATGAGATGTGAAAGCATACATAGATTTGAATTTTGTTCTAGAATGGTTTCTAGTTTATAATTATGTGATGTATAGATGCATGCATAAACTTGAAATTTTATTTGACCTAATTCATAATTCATATATGAGATATATGATTGCATATTTAAGTCACAAAATTATTTTCAATATGATTCATGATTTGTATATGAGATATATGATATCATGTATTGATCTAAATTTTTGTTCAGATCTGAATTTTACATACATATATGATATATATGTTTGTATGTTAAATCTAAAAATTAGTTTTATGATTTAAAACTTATCTTTTATACAAAAAATTTAGATTTAAAATTTAGTTTTGGAATCTAAAATTTATGTTTATGCATGAGAGTTTTGGTTATGAAAAATTAAAAAAAATAGATCATGTAATTAGATTGCATCTAAGATTTTTTGATTTGAACGTTATGGGTTTAATTTGATTAAGTAATTGATCAAATCGAGTCAAATATTAATTAAAGTTAGATCAATTAAGTTATATGATTATACAATTGTTGTTGATCAAATCGATTAAATCCCATATATAGAATCAATTAACCTAATGATCTAATTCAGCTCAATGGCTTGAGTATGATTCGCTTGAGCTAATCTATTTGGACCAATTGATCTATTGGTGTCTAAGGCAAATAATTAAGAGGTGGTTATTTAATTGATTTCATTAGCTGACCTGACCAATTTATTGATGTCTAAGGAAAGCAACGGGGGGACCCCAACGATCTCCACTTATCTGGTCAATTGGAAGATTGGGTCTTCAATAAAGTTGTTTGGCATTTTGGTTTAGCCCATGCCAATTAGATCAGTCATATGATGATTGATTAGATGAGACCTAAATCTGAACCTCTCCATAAATATTAAGTCCATAAGTCTTCCACCATTGTAGATATGCGGGCGTGCTACTGGTGTTGATTGTTTTCGGCTGGCTACAGTAGTTCAGTTACATCAGAAATACGCAACCATTTTATTAGCAAAGAGTTACTCCAGGGTAAGGATGGGGTTGGGCCTAATAACTATTAGGTGAGAGACGCAATGACAGCCTTGCACCTGCTTGTGAACGGTGGGTCAGGCTTAACTAAGGAGTGTTGTCAATAACTGTTAGGTGAGCCCACATGACGTAGAGACCAAGTCGCTACAACATGCTTAGCGAAGTATTTGGACAAAGAGTTGTCCACACATTAGGATGCATGTTACCAATAACTGTTAGGTGAGGTACATGGCATTGGTGGGACCGCAGCACCCACTAGGAATCCTTTAGTCACATTAGGATTTTCGTTCTCACTCGGAGAGTGGAGGGATCTAAAAAATTAGTGGGAGTCATTGTTTGCATCTTAAAGTCTCTCGAAGTAAATATAATTTTAAAGTACAAAAATCTAACTTGAATCTCTACTCTCACAGTTAAATAATGTCAGCCTCAAACACTCTAGCCCGCATCCTTGAATCCAATCGTTTACCAAACAAACTATAAAGACTAGCTAAGAAATCTCAAGATTGTCCTGACTTCTGAAATACTAGATCATGTACTCAATCAGGAACTCATAGTGTTACCAAACCATCCTACTGCTAAGCAAAGAGCTGCTTATGAAAAGTGGACGGATGAGGATAGCCGGGTTAAGTGTTATGTGCTGGCTTTTATATCAAATGAGTTGCAAAGTCAGCATGAGCATATGTCTACTGTCAGGGCTATTATAACTCACCTACAAGAGTTGTATGGTGAGCAGAGCCATACAGTATACTTTGAAGTATCTAAAAGACTTCAATTTGAAGATGCGTGAAGGGCAGTCAGTCCATGAGCACTGTATGACAGTGATTAAGGACATTAAGGAGCTTGAAAAGCTTGAGCTTGATATGCTAAAGAAATTACAGATAGATTTGATCCTTCAATCCTTTACAAGTTCATATAGTCAATTTATTATAAATTTTATACGAACAAACTCGATTGTGCTATACCTAAACTGGTCAACATATTGGTCACTACGGAAGGAACCTTGAAGAGTTCAAGGGGCACTGTTCTCGCTGTGCAGTGGACTTCTTTCAAGAGAAAGTCTAGTTGGAAGAAGAAGAACAAATCTGCTAAGAAGCAGAAAAAAGAAGCAAGCCGAAGAAGGACGTTCCAAAGAAGGCTGAAGCAAAGAAAAAGTGTTTCCACTGTGATGCTAAAGATCACTAGAGAAGGAACTGTCCACTCTACTTGGAGAGCCTAAAGACCAAGAAGGGTGATAAACCTTCAGAAGGTATGCTCGTAATTGAATCTAACCTCACGATTTCTTCTACTTCTAGTTGGGTATTAGACTCTGGTTTGAGTACTTATATAAGTATCTCAATGCAGGGTCTAATAGAAAGTAAGAGGTTGAGGGAAGGTGACTTGATCCTTCGGATCAACAATGGAGCAAAAGTTACTGCAGAAGCCATTAAAACTTATCCTCTTTGATTACCATTAGGATTTAGATTAGATTTAAAAGACTATTATTTTGTTTCTGTAGCTAGTCAGAATTTGATTTTCATGTTTGTGCTAGCACAGGAAGGTTTTGAATTTAATTCAATAAAGATTTTTGCTCTTTTTATTTATGAAATAAATTAGTTGCATGAAGTCTTTTAATTAATAGTCTATATCACTTGCATATTGATGTGAATATGAATTTAAACGAGCAAATAGTGAGCACCGTAGGTCAAAAGAGATCCAAAGATAAAATTAACCAAAAGTACTTGTGGCATCATAGATTAGGCCATATTGGAGAGGACAGGATAAACAAATTGAAAAAAGATGAGATCCTTGGCTCTCTTCATCCAAAGTCATATCCAGCTTATGAATTTTATCTTCGAGAAAAATGATCAAGTTATCCTTTGTAGGACATAAATAAAAGACCACTGAGTTACTTGTCCTAGTACACACCGATGTGTATGGGCTATTTGATGTACAGGTTAGGAGTGGTTACAGCTACTTTATTATCTTTATCGATGATCTGTCTAGATATGGGTATGTGTATATGATGAAACACAAGTTTGAAGCCTTTAAAAAGTTCAAGAAATTCAAAAATAAAGTAGAAAATAAATAGGCAAACCCATTAAGGTTCTTCGATCTGATCGAGGAGGTGAATATTTAGTCAAAAATTTTTGAGATATCTCAAAGACAACGGCATAGTCTCTCAATGAACTTCTTCCGGAACACATCAGCTCAACAGGATATCTGAAAGGAGGAATAGGACCCTATTAGATATGGTCAGATCTATGATGAGCTTCACTGATCTACCCTTATATTTTTTGGGACATGCCTTATTAACTGCCATTCACTTGTTGAATAGGGTTCTATCAAAATTCGTTCTTATCATACCTTATGAAATATGGTATGGTAAGAAGTCGAGTCTAGGTTATCTTAAGATTTGGGGATGTCAGGCCTATGTCAAGAGACAGATGGCTGATAAATTAGAGGATAGATCTGTAATATCTCATTTCATAGGATATCCAAAAGAGTCAATGGGATATTACTTCTACTTTTCACAAGATTACAATGTGATTGTGAGTCAGAATGCCATATTTCTAGAAAATAGTTTATCCAGGATGGTGGCAGTGGGAGGTTAGTTGAGCTCGAAGAGGTCTCTGAAGAGCAAAGAGTTATAGATCCTCAGGAACCCATTATTCATGAGCCAGTAGTTGACATTCCTCTACCACCTCATAGATCTAGCAGGGTCTCCCGACCTCCTGGAAGGTATATGGGTATGCTTATGGAGGAAGTAAAAGAATATTCCTTATGGGAGATAAGGGTCATGGTGATGATCCTAATATCTTTGATGAGGTGATGTCTGACATCGATTTTGAGAAATAGTTAGATGCATTGAAGTCAAAAATTGACTCGATACATTCGAACCAAGTTTGGACCATAGTGGATCCACCTAAGGATATAGTATCCATTGCGTGTAAATAGATCTACAAAGAAATAGGTGCCGATGGTAAGGTATAGAGACCTATAAAGCTAAGCTTGTGGCAAAAGGTTATAGCCAGTGCGAGGGCATTGAATATCAAGAAACCTTCTCATCCGTAGCCATGCTGAAATCCATCCGCACTCTACTTGCTCTTGCAGCTTATTATGATTATGAAATCTGATAGATGGATGTGAAAACTGTCTTTCTGAATCGATATCTTGAGGAAGATATCTATATGGAGCAGATTTTGGGTTTCACATCTGGTGATGGTGATCACAAAGTCTGCAAGTTATAAAGGTCCATATACAGATTAAAGCAAACTTCTCAGAGTTGGAATCATCATTTGATGATGTGATCAAATCATTTGACTTCATTAAGAATGAAGAGGAACCTTGTGTATACAAAAAGATCAGTGGAAGCATAATAACATTCTTCGTATTGTACATGGATGATATTCTCTTCATTGGGAATGATATTTTCATGTTGATCACGATCAAAAGATGGTTGTCCAAAAAATTCTCCATAAAAGGTCTAGGAGAAATATCCTATATTCTCAGAATAAAGCTCTATAGGGATATATCTAAAAAGATGCTAGGCCTGTCACAAAAGCTGTACATAGAAAAGTACTGAAGAGGTTTAGCATAGCAAACTCTAAAAGAGAACTTTTACCTCTTAGGCATGGTATTAATCTTTCCAAGATGACGTGTTCGACCACATCTGAGGAAGTTCAGCGCATAAGTAGGATTTCTTATGCCTCAGCCATAGGGAGCCTCATGTATGTCATGCTGTGTACTCAAGCTAATATTGCCCTTGCTGTGAGTATCACGAGCAGGTATCAGTCGAATCCAGGTGAGGAGCACTAGATAGTTATGAAGAATATCCTTAAGTATTTGAGAAAACTAAGGATTTGTTCTTGATCTTTGGAGGAGGTTCTAAATTGCTAGTCAAAGGATATACTGATGATAGAAATTTACATCAGGATATGTGTTCGTTTGCAATGGTGGCACAGTCAGCTGGAAGAGTTTCAAGCAACCCATCATAGCAGATTTGACTATAGAGGCTGAATATGTCGCTGCTTCGGATGCTGCAAAGGAAGGCTTCTGGTTTAAAAAATTTATCGTGGAATTTAGGGTTATGACATCGAATGCCATATCACTTTACTGCGACAATAATGGAGCTATAGCACTTGCTAAGGAGCTAAGGTCTCATCAGAAATCAAAGCAAATCGAATGACAGTATCATATTATATGTAACTACTTTAAAAAAAATTGTCGAGGTGTGAAGAGTAGACTCCACGGATAATGTGGCAGATCCACTGACAAAGCAATTGAGCCAACCAAAAATAGAAGTCCACCTTGAGAGGATGGGACTTAGATTAGTGGTCAATTGACTTTAGTCCAAGTGGGAGATTGTTAGATGTATATCCTAGAAGCCAATATGGCTGACATATTGTAATAAAACTAGGACATAATTTTGTACTTAATATATTGATTTGATCAATAAAAGGGCAAGTTTATTTTCATTCAAGTGTGATGTGTCCTTGAATCGTCCATGGAATTAACATTTCAATACATATTCTCAAAGTATTGAGAATTAGAGATATGTATTTAATTCTTAAATACTCTCGATTATAGTATCATCATGAGGATGGTGATCGATTCGGATAGACTGACGTATAGATCACTTCTTTTGAGGTAGATGAGTCTCTGATCTACAGTGTAGAGACATTGAGCGACGAGTGTGGGTAGTTGTTAGAGAACAACTAGTACTGAGCGTGACCATACGAGAGATCATTTGAATTTTTACTCAATCGTCAGTGATTGTCTCGATGCTGTAGTTGTGTGAATGATCCTTTGACCTGTGATGGTATGACTGCTCGCAGTGAGGCTGCTGGAGTTTGACTGATACATAAACATGATCTTAATGAGCCTTTGTAGTGGATGTTGGCGATAGTTGGTCTACTGTAGGAGTAGGATGCGCATCAAGATGGAATCTATCGACCTTAATAGAAAGGAGTAGTCCAATGAGATTTGAGAGGTTAAGTCCAAGAGTCTGTAGCCACAGCAATGTAATTATTGGAAAGAGTTTCCATAAGGATCACAATTGGACTTGAGCTGATCGAATTTATCATATGACTGATGATGAGGTTTGCTGATTTATCTATGACCTGCCATCTAGTCGAGACTCACGATAGAGGGACTGAATCACACATTAACTACACCTTGAGATTCTTTTCGATTCTGCTAGGTGTCACTGGTGGATTGTGAGAGCTCACTAGGATAGCTCAAGATCGACAATCCTTGATGAGTTAGAGTGAAATTATTCGATCTATTGAAAAAGTTTTAATGATACTATAATAGAGATCATTATATATCTCACTACCAGATAGAATTAAACTTATGGGGTCACACAACAAAAGAATTAGACTTGGAATAAGCAAGCTTATGAAGTCTCAATTGGGTTCGGAAAAATCCTATTGGGTTTAGGGTAATTGCTAGCACATGATTGGACCTAATTTTTCTTACGTTTGAATTTTTTATTTGATAAGATTATTTCAAACTAATTATGTGTTACTAATCTAAATGAATTAGATTCATTGGGTTCCAATTGTTGGGTGTCTAAGGTTTTGGATCAAATGAATTAAGGATTCAAGTCCTTAATTATTTTCTTGATAGTTTTCATTGGGCGCCCCTTGATTTGATCAAGTTGGGCATGTCCACCCATTAGAAGGCATGTGAAACCATTATGGGGCGTCCCATGGGTGCAAAGTGGGTGTGTTTTTGTGGGTGCGAGGGCTCCAATAGTTAGAACCTAATTGATTTTCTAAAGGAAGTCAAATAACTAAAGGAATAAAGAAACATAATACAAGTAGGACTTGTATTAAGTGCTTGTTTAGTTTGAATAGGATTCAAACCTTATGCTTATTTAAAGGGGCATCCCTTAAGGTCCTTAGGCACTTCAACCAGCAGCCCCACACCCCCTTAGGAGAGCCCCACGCCCCTCTTTTCTTCTCCCTCTCTTCTCCCTTGGAGGTCCAACATCCATCACCTTGGACGTCCTCCATCTTCACACCCAAAAGTAGTTTGGGCATTCCACTTGATTGCTGGCTTCTAGTCTCTGATTGCTTCATAATCTAGGAAGAAAAGTAAGAGAAGAAGAGAAGAAAAGATCAAAGAAAGGATTAAAGAGTTGATCGCGATCTAGGCTTCGTTCAGATTCGCAGGCTAATTTTCTTGGAGAAGAAAATCAATTTTAAGAGGACTGTTGCAGATTGATCCTATGTGGATACCTATAGAGGTCAGGTACTTGTGCAGCTAAGAGAGCCTCTTCTCTTCCAGATCCAGATTTGAAGAAAAAAATTACAAAACAGATATGTGATTCGATAACATATTCAATTTCAGCATATATTCAATTTTAGCATATGAAGTAGATCTTTGTGGTTTATGTTTTATGCATGCATGATATAGATTGAAAGGAGTTTTAATCTTCTATTCCACTATCATGTTAAGAAAAAAAAATTTAAACATATATACATGCCCCGACATAGAAATTCCAACAGATTCCTCGCTTCACCTTACATCCTAAGTATTCAGAGCCCCAACCAAGCTTCTCGAAGTCCTCACCAGCACGAACCTTGAGCCTGTGAAAGCTGTGCTCCACCTCCACTCTAGGACCACTCTCATTCTAGTGAACCTGGAGTCTATCGCCCCGACTCCACTTGTGGTCACCTCCAAAACTATGAGGGCACCACAGAATGCTAACATTTCATAATTTTTGAAAGGTCAGCAATGGTTCTCCGAGCTGAGATAAGTTTGCATCGAATGTCGTCAACCATCGATCTCTCAATATTCACTACTCAACTGAGTTCCTTGATCATACCCTCAGTCGAACAAAGATCACTTTGAAGTTGACTGATTTGGGCAGCCAAACCCACTCTGGCTTCATTAGCGACTTTGTTCAATGCTCTAACATACTTTAGCTCTATTATCTCATCCCGGACCTTGCATAATTTTCATTACATAGAATTATTGTCGCAGCCATCTTTTAGTTGTTCTCTCTAGCCAACCTTGCAAATTTATTGCACTCTTCGGTCAGCCTATGCTTTCTACAAATACTTTTTATCCATCTATTTAAAGCATTTCTTAGTTGTTCTACTTCAATTGAAGCCTCATCGCTACTCTTCTTCAACTTTTGGAGCTTCTTCTTTGCTTCAACGACATCTTGATGGGCCCGGTACACGTCTTTTTCAAGATTCTCAATCTATGTCCTTAAAGGCAAGGCTATTGGCAGAGATTTAATGTGATATTGAGTAAACATGCGATCGTAACATTCACATCGAACCAATTGAGATAAATATCATAAACAAATACAAACCAAAGAACACAAAGGTATGATATAGAAATTTTCATTACAATGACAGAAAAATAGAAGAAAAAGTACAAATTCAAATATCCTTGACCTTAGTGTAAGGATCGATGGAGGAGCTTGAGACAACTGTAGTTGGCTGCTTCGACTCCACTAACGGCAATAAGGTTGGTGCAGCTTTGCATGGTGGATACCAGCACATCCTCTGACATTGAAACAATTTTGAGATGCCCTTCAGCAGCTGCAACATGTTAAGGAGCATCACTTCTTATGGCTCCTCCTTCTCCTTCGGCTCCTCCTTCAGCTCTTCCTCCTCCTCCTTCTTCTTCATCTAGAAAGCTCAGATCCATCTCTAGAAAGTGCACCGCTACCTTCTAATGGTAGACATCCCATCCGATGGTGAAGGCCTCCTGGTCGAAGTCGATTTTATCCTAGGAGAACTCCTCAGACATGCAAAAGCTTCCATTGCCGCATGCTTGGCTTCAGCAACTCGATCCTCTACCTTCTTCTCGGCTTCAATGGTCCTGGTCTAGACTTTTCACCATTTCTCTTTCTCTGAAGCCAAGTGAGCCTTGACCTTTGCCTTCACAGCTTCGGCCTCCTCCAATGCCTTCTTTAGGTGGACAACTTCTGCTTCGATAGCTTCCACCTTAAACTTAGCTTCGATGATAGTAGCATTCACCTTAGCATCAAAAGCATCGACTGCCCTATGTTTTCACATGCATCAGCTAATTTCACCTCAATGTCCCTTAGCCTGTTAATGACAATGGCGGCATAGTGATCCGTCTACATCCAAGAAGTAAGAAGTTAGTAAATAAAAATAAAAGAGAGAAGGAAGAAAGAACTCACCCAGATCAAGAAGGTTATCATCCACTTCTGCTACCTTGCAAAGCTCTCCCCTCGATATTTTCCAAGCCCACTTCAAAAAGCATCCCTTGGAAAGCACTGTTGGTAGTTGTTGGTGCAAAAATCCACCGGCATCGGAGAAGCTGGAGTCAATGGTGCCGCGGTCGCCGCCGGGACCTGCAAAAGAAGTCTAAACCGAAGTTGGGGTTGCTCCAACAAAACCCTCCGATGCTCAAGTCAATTCTCTGCCTCAATAAGAATGGAGAGCTCGAACGGAGATTTTAGCAGAATTTTGAGATAGAGACGAGAGCTTAGAGAATAACGTATCTGGGGGGCCTTATTTATAGGCAGAGGGTGCAACAGATTTGAAAGCGATGCCTGTAACCACCTGATAGTGGGCCGTTCAGGAGTTTGTTACGGAGGGTAGTGGAGTAGAGACGTGGACATCGTTATGGCTTGCCACGTGGGCTTGTTGTGGAGAGTGGAATGATGTCCGTTGTCGTGACTTACCAGAGCATGATGGAGCCGTGTGGGGTCCATTACAGAAAGTGGAGTAGTGCTGCGGCCATTATTGTGGCCTGTCAGCGTCTGAGCCTGTCGGCTGAAGTTCGGTAGGAACGTCTGGAGGAGCGAAGTAGCTCTGTGTCTGATAGGAGCTCGAATGTTTCCGAGATCGTCGACGAACCCGCTGTTGATGGATGCCTTAGGTGTTAGCGCTGCAGGCTGAAGTCATTTCACCGTAGAAGCTCGGACGTGGATCTCTCGTTGGTGAAGCCCGACTGGAGCTGGTCTGATGT
>KE505386.1:66999-81588 GCA_000441515.1 Elaeis oleifera
GTGTTTTATCATTTGCTACATCATATTTATGATTATGATAAATCCCATAGATTAGAGTAATAATTTTAAAGCCATGATGAGATCATACCAGTGAAATATAAAATTTTGATAGCCCCAATCTAAAATATTCCCAGTCATTGGATTATCGAATCGAAGATCGATGATACCGGTAAGATTGGTACATCCTATGTATGCTCTATGGAGAGGGTGATTGATCTCGCAATCACTTGTGTGGCGACACTAATACAAGGATGTAGGTACTCATTAAAGAATGAATTCACTGAATTGATCCAAAGGAAGAACATCTGATAGAGTCTTACAGCATGTTGACAGATGGTTCTCCAGTGGGAGTGGTGCAAGTGATCCTTTGACCTGAGATTACCATGATACCTTATGTAGATGGATTCTTACTTAGTTTTTCTCTAGCATGCTACTTTGAGATGTGTGTGGGATATTCTGAGTTTGGTGAAGTGTGCATGGAGGTTATGAGTGGTCAATATAGAATCGATCACTCCTTGTAGGAGAAGAGAACATCCTATGTGATCTCATAAGATGATGACTCTGAGAGTTTCTGACCAGAGCAGGGATGAATAGTAGAAAAAATTTCTACTAATTCATCAATCGAGTCATCATCATCAGATTGAGATATATATGGATAGGTATTTGGGCTTGATGTGATTCCACACCCATGGTCTGTCTGGGATATTGTGTGATCGAAGGATTGCATTATATGGTAACTCACCATGGAAGGATAATTTTGATATTTTCATCAAATTCTATATCTTCTAGGTAGTCATGACATGTTGCTAAATGTCAATCTTGACTTGTGGACTTGCAAGAATTAAAGGAGTTTGATTCAAAAATTACTTAGAAGGTGTTCTGATTAATTGATGCTTTTGGGCTAATTATGATTTTGAGTCCACTGCTGGCTAGATATGGAACCCAATGGATCACACACAATAAAAATTTGATCTTGATCTAATCTATTTAGATTTATTGTAAATCCTATAGGTTAATTAAATTGCTAGCATATGAATTAACCCAAGTTCTCAATTTGGTTCCGTGCAAAAGTGTTTGTGCTAAACCCAAGCTTGTTGTCTTGACCTAATGTGATTAGATTTGAATCTATAAATTAATAGGTGGCTTATTTGATTTTTATTGAAGTATTCCATAAGAGATCAACTACCTCCACACCAAACCCCATGCCAAAATGAAAATGGCTCCCTATTTATTTTAGGCATTAAAGTGAAGGAGTCCTTTTGGTTTACTTCTCTTAAATTCCTTACCATATTCCACGAGTTCTCTTATTTTTTACACCATCAAATGGCACCTTGGGATATGTGGGCACAAAAGAGAAGGAAGAGTCCTTCTCTGTGAAGGAACTCACACACCAAAATTAATTAGGATACCCCTTTTTGTGCGATAAGAAATGGAAGAGTCCATCTCTCATTAAACTCTTAACTTCCTTCCTATCTCTTCTTATTTCATGCTAATTCCTAAGGGGTGGCGGCATCAGATGGTGTCTTGGATGGTGTGCATAGAGGAGAGTCCTTCTACAGATTAAAAACCCAACTAATTCCCTTAAATAAAATTTAATCACCATTGAATTCAATGGGATGCCAATTGTTGGCATCCCTTGGAGGCACCCTTTCCTTCTTATTTAAAGGGGGTGTGTTATATGTGATAGACATGGAAAATTCTCTAGTGATTAGGCATGAGAATGAGAGGATAAACATAGGAAAATTCTAAAAAAAGATAAAAAAAGGGAGACAAAATAGAAAGAAAGACAAGAGAAAATTGGAAAGCATGTGATGCTTATCCTAAAATTCAGTTTGTTCAAGTGTTGAACATCCAATCTGATTTTTGTATGGTGAGATCTTTTGGAAAAGGATCTCTAGAGTGGTTCTAGTAGAGGATTCAAAGGTATACAAGCAGTGATGCAACCCGTTCTTATGAAGGACGATCAGCAATAAACTTGCGAAGATGACTGCAGCACTACGTTAAATTGGGAAAGGCCCTGATCTGTCCCTTGTGGATTACTATTGGAGGGCTTCTACTTTGGAGTCTTGTGGAGATCACTCGATTACCAGATCCTCATCTTCATGTTTGGTATATAACATCTGATCCCTTGTTAATATGCATGCTTATATTGTTTGATTGTAATCATCAAGATGTTACTAGAATTTTTTATGTTTCGATAGTCATATTTAATTGTTAAACTTATTTTAATAGTTAAATACATAAAAAAATTTAAAATCATATTTCACTGTATCATCAGAATCCAACAGTGATATCAGAGCCACCCTTGATTGATTCAATCAAACATCATGTTATTATTATGATATGATTAGATCCAGTTCATATTATGTCAAAATCAGATTTTCTGAATAATGTTTAATCGATGTTTTGATGCATCCTTTGATTAATGATAAATGTTATCAATCCATGATCGAACTTGAATATGAGTTTTCATGATCTTTAGACTTGTGAGACAAGTTTAAGTAAGATCCTATGATCTGATTTTATATGAAGTAGTAAATCCAGTGCATGTGAAGCGGAAGCCTTGGAATGATACATTGGATGTACATTGCCAAGACTTAGATTTTTTGCATATGATGCATTCATCCAACTTCCAAGGGCCGACCATCATATAATTGGGTATTCATCATTATGGATCATCCATTATGATTATTGCCCAAGGTATGTGTGGAGCCAAAAAATTTGATCATGGAAAGGATGCTTCAAACATTGATTAGGGTTTTATCGATGGATTGTTTAACTATAATTCATTGATCTAATGTGGTTAGAATTATGATTATAGGTTAAATCAAATTCATAGTTCTATTTTGATTAGAAATTATATTTAATTTAGGTTAATCAAATTATCATTGACCTAACTTGATTAGGGCATGAGTCATGGTTGACCGAATCTTAGCTAACCTAATTAGATTAGGATTAATCTAAGAATTGGTCAACTCAACTCAAAAGGATAACAAATGATTTACTTAAATTAAAATTGGGTCAAGAGTTGAATCCAAATCAAAAATTCTAGATGGATCCTATGCCCATATATTTAAACATCTCCATTTACTTGTTTATGAATGATATCACAATTAAGATAACATGAGAAGTTAATTATCATATTTTATAATTATTTTAAAATACATGATGAGTGGTTATGGACTTTGGTACATCTATGTGATGGATATATGCATGAATGTTTCTATACTGACTGATTATATAAATACATCTGTAAAAGTTGCAATAGGGACTGGATGCCCCGATGCATTGTGTTATCAGCTATATCTTTCTTTGTATATTTCTAACTGTTGATTGAGACTTTTACACATGGATATAAATTATACAAAAAAATATTAAAAATAGATAGAATTATTTTTTCTATTTCAGATAAAGATCGAGCATTCATGGAAGTCTTCATGGAGATGAAGATTGGACTACCAGGCATTTGGAGAGCAGAGGCATATTAAGATTGACTATCAGATGGTTCAATCTATGATGCACCTAGGGTTAGACCCATATACCATCCTATGGTTGGTGATTTTTAGAAGTCCATAACTATTAGTTTTCCTTTATATGCTCTTATATGCTGGTAGTTAGAATTAAAATTTTGATTGCATATGATGCATTAGTATATATTTTGGATGTGCTGAGACCTAAGTTCCTCATTTAAATTATATTAAGTCATAATGGCGAAGTATTAAGAACACTACCCATGCCTTTCTTCATGCTAAACCAGTTTTATATTAAGAACCACAGTAGGCTTGTTGTGCTATCCACAAGGCCTGTTGTAGGGGCTGATATGATACTGTCTTGGTGCATAATGATGCTAATAGTATTTAGCTCATACTAAGTCAATAGAGTATGTCAAAAATTATAGTGAGTTTGTTGTGCTATCCATAAAGTTGGCTATAGGGATTGATATGATGTTGACTAAGTGATGTTTATAGCTTATTTTGGTAGTGCTGCCTTATTGTACTATCCACAAGGATAGTATTATTCAGATATAACCATACAGAATTGAAGAGTATGACTTAACTAAAATATTATAGTTGTTGTACTATCCACAAAGCTATAAATATTTTAGAGATAAAAATTATGTTGAAAGTTGCATAAGATACAATTGGTAAAGAGTTATCTATCCTTAAACTTATAGGAGCTTGTTGTGTTATCCACAAACTTTTTATGAGAAATTAGGATCTCAATCCCATAAAAAATTAGATGATAGGTTATCTCATTTTTATACTTGAGGGCTATGAAATTCGCTAAAATAGTGGGAGAAACATTTAGATAAAAACTTCATCTAAATTGCATATGTCATCATGAGTAGTTTTTTATGTTCTTGTATATTCATCTGCATCTTCACTATCACTGCATGTTATATTTGATACCTTTTTAATCAAACTTCATAGACTAGTTGAGGAATCTAAGAATAGTTCTCACTTAGGAGATAGTCTCCTATTCTCCTGATTCCGATTTGATCGGAGATGATACTATAAAGAAAGAAAATCACATATGAGATATGACAGGGTGACAGTGAGACTGTCAAGTGTATCTTGATTAACTTAATCATGCGATTAAGTCAATATCATGGATAGTGAGTTAATCCAAGATTTGATCCTGCTAACTCTTTTAAATTCTTTCTTTAACATTTCTTGGGAGAAGAAGGTGAAGATTGTCTTCGCCATGGATATCTATTACAGCAATGATGAGCATTGGAAAGAATTGCAAGAGTTATCTTGCAAGTGTGAAGTAGTAGCAGGATGCAAAAGTTGTATCTGCTAATAGTTTGTATATGATACAAACTAATTTATCATTGAGTACTTCAGCTCTAGATTTTTGGGTATATGATACCTTATATAAGTTCTATTTATACCAAGCATTACTGGACCTATAAAGCTGAAGAGAGGTGACTATATGCTTTTTAGCACTGATAGATAGTCCATCCTAGTTAAGGCTGAAGGAACCTACTTATATATGTAACCTTCAAGCAAGATTTAGAAACTAGTAGACTATTGTTATAAGTCTAAATTTGTCAGAAATATTATTTCAATTCATTTGTTATTGTAGCATAGTTTTCAAATTAATGTTAAGAGCAAAAGTTGCTCTCTTTCTGATAAATTTTATGGCTGTGGATTTATGATAGTGGTCTCATATTTCTGTCATTCAATGATGTTGCTCTTCATATTGATGAGAACAAGAAAAGAATATGATAGTCATATATCTCTGGTATTACCAACTTGGTCATTTTTGTGAGTCAAAGATAAACAAGTAATACAAAAAAAATTCTTTGATCTGTATGATTTTTGAATCATATAGAACTTGTAAATCTTATATAATGAGTAAAATGACTAAGATCTCATTTATTAGACATAGAAAAAGGTGCGAGCGAGTCATTAGGCCTTGTACATATGGATGTTCAAAGGTTAATAATCTATCGACTCAGAGATGGACACCCCATATGAGATATGGTGTGTTCCTTAATTTGCTTTACAGATCTTGTTATCTCATTCTGGGGATATGCCCTAGAAATTACTGTATATATTCTGAATTAGATACCATCAAAATCTATTACTAGCACTCCATATGAGATATGAAAAGGAAAAGGTAGGTTGCCCAGCTTATGTAAAAAAGATTGATATACATAAGTTTGTGCTAGATCAGGTTTGTACCAATCTATAGGTTATCCTAAAGAGTAGGATGTGATACTACTTCTACCATCCTACTGGACAAAAGGTGTTTTGTCAGTAGGTATGCCACCTTTTTGAAAAAAAAAATTTCTAAGGAGACAGTGGGAGGACAATTGAACTTGAGAAGTTTAAGATCTATGAACTATCCTATCATAACCTGTGGAGTATCCATAAGTTAATCTTCGATCAGATGTGCCCACTGATAAGGCACAACCATGACACATATCTCTTCACCGAAGGTCAATCTGAGTGTGTAATGTACCACTCAAAATATGGGTTTGTCAATGAGAATGACAATACACCATACATCATTGAGAATGATGTTTCTTGACCTATTCAGAGATATTCATGAGTAGAAACTCTAACAGATGGCTTGAAATCATAGTATCCAAATAACTTTCTGTACATCAACTAAGTATGGACTATGGTTGAAGTATCTATAGGTATAACCCAACAGATTGCTAACATGGACCTCAATCCAGATTTTACTTGCTATTGCCACACACCATCTAGAGAGTTTGTTTCTAGTGGGAGGGTAAATGCATTTATGGATTAAAATAGGTATTGAGGAGTAGGTACTTCTATTTTTTATGAGATAGTCAAAATATTTGATTTTATCAAAATATGGATGAATCGTGTGTGTGTAAGAAGATAGGTGGGAGACCCACTAACTTCTTAATTATGTATGTAGATGACATACAGCATATTGGAAAAGTATTCTCAATATTGCACTCGATCAATGATATGCTTATCATAGAGGTTTTCTTTGAAAAGACTTGGGTTAAGCATCCAATATACTTGGCATCTATAGGGATAGATGTAAGTGGATGTTAGGCTTGTCCCAATCTAGCTACATGGATTTTATGTTGAAGGAGTTTGACATGAATGGATGTAAAAGAGTTTACTTACCATATATATTCAATGTACCAAGCCTAAAGTGGTTTATACCTTATGCATAATCATTGATTTTAGACAGATCCATGATAGGATCTTTTGAAAACTATGAAAAGCATTCTCAAAATACTTGAGAAGTACTAGAGGGATAGTGAATTGGAAGAGTTTCAAATAGCAAACTGTATTTGACTCAGTTAATTGCTGTTAGTAAAGATTGCTGAGAAAAATCGTCTGATGAAAGCATTCATCATTGAGTTCGGTGTGATCTCACTAGGAACCCACGCACATCCTATAGCACTTTCACCTCATTCATGATTTGATCATAAAAAGAGTTCATATAAAGAATAGTATAATGAACCAGTTCACTAAGCCTTTACACAGCGATAGTGTGTTCGCCACCTTGATTGCATGGGGATCAGGTACAGGGGTGATTGGCTTTAGTGCAAGTGGGAGATTGAAAGAATAGTACCCTACAAGCCAATCATATGGGTAATGTGAAGGAATTTTTCTGTGATATCTTCCTATTTATTTGCATGACATTGGTTATTTTATTCATGAGGTATTATGTTTTATCATTTGCTGCATCATATTTTATGATTATGATAAACCCCATGGATTAGGACAATGATTTTAGGATCATGATGAGATCATGTCAGTGAGACCTAAAATCTTAATAGTCCTAATCTAAAATATTTTCAGTTATTGGATCATCGAGTCAGAGATCGATGATGCCAGTAAGACTGGTACATCCTATGTATGCTCTATGAAGAGGATGATTGATCTCACAAACACTTGTGTGGTGACACTAATACAAGGATGTAGGTGCTCATTAGAGAATGACTTTACTGAATTGATCCAAAGAAAGAATATCTGATGGAGCCTTACAGTATGTCGACAGATGGTTCTCCAGTGAGAGTGGTGCAAGTGATCTTTTGATCTGAGATCACCATGGTACCTTCTGTAGATAGATTCTTACTTTGATTTATTCCTTAGCATGTCACTTTGAGATATGTGTGGAATATTTGGGTTTGGTGAAGTGTGCATGGAGGTTGTGAGTGGTCAATATGGAATCGATCACTCCTTATAGGAGAAGGGAACATCCTATGTGATCTCATAGGATGATGACTTTGAGAGTCTCTAACCAAAGTAGAGATGAACAATAGAAAAGATTTCTACTGGTTCATCAATCGAGTCATCATCATCAGATCGAGATATATATGGATAGGTATTTGGGCTTGACATGATTTCATGCCCATGGCCTGTTTAGGATGTTGTGTGATCGAAGGATTGAATTGTACGGTAACTCATCATAAAAGGATAATTTTGATATTTTCATCAAATTTATATCTTTGGGTATTCATGATACATTGCTAGACATCAATCTTGACTTATGGACTTACGAAAATTAAAAGAATTTAATTAAAAATTAATTAGAAGGTGTTCTGATTAATTGATAACTTTAAGCTGATCTAGTTGGATTAGGTCATGAATTTGAGTCCATTGCTGGCTAGATATGGAACCCAGTGGATCACACACAATAGAAATTTGATCTTGATCTAATCTATTTGGATTTATTGTAAATCTTATAGGTTAATTAAATTGCTAGCACATGAATTAACCCAAGTTTCTAATTTGGTTCAGTGCAAAAGTATTTGCGCTAAACCCAAGCTTGATGCCTTGACCTAATGTGATTAGGTTTGAACCTATAAATTAATAAGTGGCTTATTTGATTTTTATGAAAGTATTCCATAAGAGATCAACTACCTCCATGCCAAACCCCATGCCAAAATGAAGATGGCATCCTATTTATTTTAGGCGTTAAAGTGGGCTCCTTTCCTTCTGGTTTTCACCTCTTAAATTGCTTGCCATATTCCACGCATTCTCTTATTTTTTGCACCATCAAATGGTGCCTAGGGATATGTGGGCACAGAAGAGAAGGAAGAGTTCTTCTCTGTGAAGGAACTCACACACCAAAATTAATTAAGACGCCCCCCTTTTTGTGCGATGAGAAATGGAAGAGTCCATCTCTCATTAAACTCTTAACTTCCTTCCTATCTCTTCATTATTCCATGTTAATTCCTAAGGGTGGCGGCATCAGATAGTGCCTTGGATGGTGTGCATAGAGGAGAGTCCTTCTGTAGATTAAAAAACCAACTAATTTCCTTAAATAGAATTTAAATACTACTGAATTCAATGGGATGCCAATTGTTGGCGTTCCTTAGAGACACCATTTCCTTCTTATTTAAAGGGGGCGTGTCATATGTGATAGACATGAAAAATTCTCTGGTGATTAGGCATGAGAATGAGAGGATAAAGACCAAAAAAGTTTGAAAAAAGATAAAAAAGGGGAGAGAAAAATAGAAAGGAAGACAAGAGGAATTGGAAAGCATGTGATGTTTGTCCTAAAATTCAGATTGTTCAAGTGTTAAACATCCAATCTGATTTTTGTGTGGTGAGATCTTTTAGAAAATGATCTCTAAAGTGATCCTAATAGAGGATTTGAAGGTATACAAGCAATGGTGTAATCTATTCTTATGAAAGACGATCGGTAGTAAACTTGTGAAGATGACTACAGCACTACATCATATTGAGAAGGACCCTGATCTATCCCATGTGGATCACCGTTGGAGGGCTTCTACTTTAGAGTCTAATGGAGATCACTCAATTATCAAATCTTTATCTTCATGTTTGGTATATGACATCTGATCCCTTATTAATATGCATGCTTATATTATTTGATTATAATCATCAAGATATTTCTAGGATTTTTTGTGTTCTGATAGTCATATTTAATTGTTAAACTTGTTTTCAATAGTTGAATGTATGAAACTTTTTAAAAATCATATTTCACTACATCACCAAAATCCAACAATGACATCCCTATATTATAGAGCATCAAACTTTGATTGTCATCACAGTTCTCTATGAAAGATTTGGGAGAAGCTTCCTACATCCTAGGGATAAAGGTCTATGAGATAGATCTAAAAGGATGCTTGGACTATTTCAATCCACGTACATCGATACCATGCTAAAATGGTTCAACATGAAAAATTTCAAAAAGGACTATCTACCGATAGGTCAAAAAATTACTCTCTTTAAAAAGAATTATTCGACAACTCCTTAAGAGAAAGCATATGAGTAGAATCTCATATGCCTCGACAGTGGGATCTATCATGTTCGCTATGACATGTACAATACCGGATGTGGCCTACTCGCTAGGAGTAGTGAGCAAGTATTAGTCTGATTTAAATGAGAACCATTGAAAGGTTGTGAAGACAATCCTTAAATATTTAAGAAATACCAAAGATCAATGGTTAATCTATAGAGATACAGACTTTAAACTTATGGGATATATTGATTTCAGTTTTCAGTTTGATTATGATGACAGTAAAAATGTGTCTAGCTATATTTTCACTTTATATGGTAGAGCGATCTGCTAGAAGAGTTTCAAACAGCATACAGTAGTTGATTCGATTTGTGAAGTGGAATATATTGCAGCACTCGATGCTGCAAAGGAAGCTCATCTGCGAACTTGAAGTGGTTCCCTCAGTTGAAAGTCTAGTTTTACTATATTGTGACAGCACTGGTGCTATCATTCAAGCCAAAGAACCCAAGTTCCATCAAAGAATCAAAAATATTCTGCATCGCTATCACCTGGTCTGTGAGATTGTCAATCAAGGTGATGTCGAGCTATTGAAGATTGATGGAAGAAAACCTGACCGACCCCTTCACTAAAGCTCTTAGGACCAAAGATAATGTAGGACAACCTAAAAAAAAGAGAAAAAAATCAATCCTAAAGATCATGCTTCCTTTCGTTAATCAACAACAAATCACTCCTGCCAGGGGCATCAATATTCTCAGGGTAGGCAGTATAGTTGCCTATACTCTACTCAGGAGGTGTGACTGATTGATACGAGACCAAAGCAAGATCAATCTAAATGATGTAGATGAATGCCATATTAGAGATCAGTAAATAACTAGCAACAAGAAAGTAAATGAACAGATAGTAGAAATTAAACATGCTCATAAGTAAATACAAAAGAAAATGAATGGAATGAGGGAGAGCAAGATATTAAATCCACAAAAAAATTTGAGAAGATAATAAGAATCCAGATCATGGTAGTTAAGAAACTATTCTGATTAGAGCTCTTAATCTTTTAACCAAACAGATCTGTCGATAAAGAATTAGGCCTTTACTAACATCGGATCTAAAAAAAAATGAAAATCAAAGATTAACTGAGAAGAAACGAAAGTCCTTGTTAGCATTTGATCTGTAGAATAGGGGATCACTCTTTCTCTTTCATCACAGTAGATGAAAATCTTGGACGAGACATATCTTTCCTTGGTAGAATAGGCTTACGTGGGTAGATGGTAGAGACGAATCGGATTCGTAGGAACACTGGGTCTCGAGTAGATAAAGGTTAAAGAGATAGGGAAGAAAGTGGGCCTCACACCTTTCTTTCATGAGGTAATTTTGGGTCTTGCACCCTCTCCCTCTTGGAGAGATTAATATAAGTATTTACGGGTTTGTATAATCATTCCTCTATATCTTCTTGAAAGATACAAGGGTTTATATAGGACCCTAGGGGTCCTATTCTTTAGGAATGCCCTACCTTTACAAGGAAGAAATCAGCCCTCCTAATAAAAATGTAAAACATTATGTTTGGTTTCTGTTGGTGCAAAAATCCACCGACGTTGGAGAAGCTGGAGTTGAGGGTGCCGCAGTCGCCGTCGGGACCTGCAAAAAGGAAGTCTAAATCGGAGTTGGGGTTGCTCCGGCAAGACCCTCCGATGCTCAAGTCAGTTCTCTGCCTCAACAAGAATGGAGTGCTCGAATAGAAATTTTAGCAGAGTTTTGAGATAGAAAATAGAGCTTAAAGAATAACGTATCTGGGGATCCCTTTTTATAGGCGGAGGGCGTAACAGATTGATAGCGATGTCCGCAACCGCATGGTGGTAGGCCATTCAGGGCCATGAGTAGTTTGTTATGGAGAATAGTGGAATGGAGTCGTGGCCACCATCGTGGTCTGCCACGTGGAGCCTATTGCGGAGAGTGGAGTGGTGTCCGTTGTCGTGACTTGCCAGAGCATGATGGAGCCGCAGGGGATCCGTTACAGGAGGTGGAGTAGAGTCGTGGCCATTATTATGGCCTGCCAGGGAGTCTGGGCCTCTCAGCCGAAGCTCAGTAGGGGCATCTTTTGGAGTGAGGTAGCTCTCTGTCTGAGAGGAGTTTGGATGTTTTCGAGATTGCTGACGAGCCCGCTGTCAACAGGTGCCTTAGGTGTTGGTATTGCAGGACGAAATCATTCGTCGCAGAAGCTCGGATGGAGACTTCTCGTTGGTGAAGCCCGATCGGGTTGGCCTGATGTAGGAACTTATTTGAAGGCTGTCTGTTGGGAAGTCCAATGGTATGAGGGCCCGACAGGAGGTCGTCCGATGGCTGAACTCATAAGATGTCGCAGAAGCCCATCCGCAGGAGGAGCCTGTGGAACACTGCTGAAGTTCGGTTGGAGCCGTTGAAGGTCGGTTGACACTATTGAAGGTTGGCGGTCGGAGAGGTATGGGAGACATCGGAGGTGGTCGACCGTCGAGGAGAGTCCAGTTGCTGGGGCCCGTCTGTTGTAGAAGTTCATCCGGGGTCTATCCGCTATAGAAGTTCGGGAGAAGCCCGATCTTTGTGGAAGTTCGGGCGAGGACCGCTTATTGAAGAAGCTCGGCTGAAGCCCACATGGATCGCTCGTAGTAGGGATTTGAAGTAGACCATCTGTAGTAGAAGCTCGGTGCAGATCGCTCGTAGCGGAAGCTCGACGTAGATCGTCTGGCTCTCGTAGGAGCTCAAGCCTTCCTACAGTAGAGATTTGGGGCAGTGGTCCGGCTCTCGTAGGAGTCCGGAGGAGGTCTACCTGCAATAGGAGTTCGGAGTAGAGGTCCAGCTCCTGTAGGAGTCCGGGGGAAGTCTACCTGCAATAGGAGTTCGGAGTAGAGGTCCGGCTCCCGTAGGAGTCCGAAGGAAGTCTACCTGCAATAGGAGTTCGGAGTAGAGGTCCGGCTCTCGTAGGAGTCCGGAGGAAGTCTAGTAAGCGGTCGACCGCCGTAGGAACTTGGAGGGAATCCGACCGTCGTAAAGATCTGGAGGAAATTTGGATCAGAGTGGATCGTGGCTGGAAGGGGTCTGGAGGAGGTCTGGAGACCGGTCAATCACTGTAGAAGGTCGGCCGATAGTGGAGCCCAGAGAGCGCCCGGAGCAGTTCGGTAGGTGACTGAAGGAGCTCATCACCGAGAGAATCCGGAAGGCGTGGTAGGAGTTCGTCCACCAGAGGTGTTCGGTCGACACCTGTAGCAAGCGTCTGGGAGTTTATCTGTCAGCAGAATTTGGGAACATTGTGGAAGCTCGACCGCCAGAGAAGTCCGAAATTGTGTCGCCCAGGGTCGAAAATCGAAAGAGTCCCGGGAGGGTCACTCCAGATATGAACTTCGGCTGGGGGTATTTTATACCCAACACCAGTCCCTCTACTTCTGAGTTCGAATTTCGAATGAAGGAAGTACAGAAAAATTCTCACAGTCGAAGTTGCCTTCTCGATTTTTGTACGCGACCGCCCTCAGATATTTTTGGAATTTGGAGCGCAAGTGCAGGAGTTTTTCAAATCGAGGCAGTCCAAAAGAATTTTGGAATCTCTGCTGGAGCGTTTCCCCAGGTGATCTGAAGACTTTCGAAACTCCCGCTGGAGCACTGCCCTAGGCGATTCGAAGGGGCTTTTGGGAATGTCCGCTGGAGTGCCGCCCTAGGTGCCCCATAATAATGGCCCCGTCAGCAGTCAACCGTTCGCCATGGTGAGTGGAACACGTGGTCAGCATTGGTCGGCCTGGGGATATCCACCATCATTACTGCGCCAGGCCCTGTTGCCTATTTAAACCCGCTCCTTCCTCCGGGGACCTCACTTCGCCTAAAGGTCCAGTTGCTCCTCCCTCCTCTTGCTTCGTTCGTTCAGCCCCTGAGGGTTTATTCGTAATTTCCTCCAATTTCTCGGGGCTTCTTCCTTCCTTTTCTTTTGTTGTAGGCACGGACGTAGAAGCTGCCCGGGTGGCCTTCGCAGTCGACGTCCCTTACGACGCCGAACTTTCAGTCCCCCGAGCCTTTTCAAGGAGTTCTCCCGTCGAGGTTCCCATTCTGGAGGCTCGTCTCGAGGGGATGTCAAGGATCAAGAGGGGGAGAAGAAAGGGGATGGCGGCCCGCAAGTTCAGCGGCTGCCGAGAAGTCATTGAAGGCTCCCATGACTTCGGAAGGGACTCGGGGGAGAATTTTTAGAACAACAAGGATTTAATAAAGAGGCTGGTAGGCAGGTACGTCTTGCCCAGAGATTTTGAAGTAGCTGAATTGGGCGACACCGATCGAGGGAGAGGAGTTGTCGCCACAAGCAACGGCGGACTTCTTGACGTCGTCGGGGACGAGGGACCGGAGGTGGTCGACATTGACGGTGGGATGGTAGGACCTGTTGTGAGGGCGGCGGAAGTAGCGCATGTCGATCTTGCCGCAGTCCCCCAGGGGGGTACTTGTTGGAAAGGATGCGATGGTGGTGGACGCCTCTGTTGCTTCCGCGGCCATCGGGGTGCTCTCGGTTCTTTCCAAAGTAGGTCGTCTTTGCCGCCGTCGTCGCCGCCGCCGCTCCTTGGGTTCTATCCCACTCTTTTCCCCTTAGGGTTGGGTTTTAGCAATGGGCGGAATGAGGCGGAGGGTGAAGCCGATGGATTCACCACACGTGCTGGAAAATACTGCTAAGAAAGATGGAACTAGAAGGAAAAGCTGAAAGCTTGAAGCAGTTTCTAATGTATTCTTTTCAGTTCTTGTCATTTTGTTCTTCTTTCTTTGGCCTTCAGGGCTTTGTAATGTGTACCTTGTTAATGAAATGAAAAAAAATCTTTTGTTATCTTGTCCGCACTTTGTATTAAGTTGTCGTACGTCGAACTCTTTTATCTTTGTCTCATTCGA
>KE505386.1:127857-138392 GCA_000441515.1 Elaeis oleifera
TCCCCAATGGCCAACCTACCTCCAATAGTGTCAATCGACCTTCATTAGTTCCGTCCGAACTTCAACGATACTCTGCAGGTTCTTCCAGTAATAGGCTTCTGCGACACCTCCCGAATTCAGCCGTCGGATGATCTTCCACCAGGCTCCTCATGTAACCAGGTCTCCCCAACAGACAGCCTTCAAATGAACCTCCACACCAGGCCGATACCAGCCGAGCTTCACCAACAGGAATTCTCCAACCGAACTCCCACAACAAAATGACCTCAGCCTGTGCAGTGCCAACATCTGAGACGCCCGTCATCAGCGGGTTCGTCAACAATCTCGAAAACAACCGAGCTTTCCTCAGACTGGAAATCACTCCACTCCTCCAGACACTCCTTACCGAGCTTCTCCTAACGAGCTCGGGCTCACTGACAGGCCACCATAATGGCCATAATGCCGCTCCACTTCCTGTAACGGATCCCACGCGGCTCCATCATGCTCTGGCAAGTCACGACAGCGGACATCTTTCCACTCTCTGCAACCGGCCACGTGGCAGGACATGGCGATGTCCACGTCCCCGCTCCATAACCCTCCATAACAAACTCCTGAACGGCCCACTATCAGGCGGTTGCAGGCATCACCATCAAGTTTGTTGCACCCTCTGCCTATAAATAGGCCCCCAGATACGTTATTCTCTAAGCTCTAGTCTCTATCTCAAAACTCTGCTAAAATTTTCGTTCGAGCACTCCATTCTTGTTGAGGCAGAGAACTGATTTGAGCGTCGGAGGGTCTTGCCGGAGCAACCCCACCTCTGGTTTAGACTTCTTTTGCAGGTCCCGGCGGCGACCGCGGCACCCTCGACTCCAGCATCTCCGACGCCGGTGGATTTTGCAGCAACATAACCCATGAAGGTATTTGATTTGATCTAGGTCCTCATGTCTAGTTAAGGAGGTGTGTGGAGAAGGAAGAGAGCAACGAAAGCAATCAAGCTAGGCGTGAGCAAGGGTGAGGGCATGTGATCCTTGGGCATCCCTTCTTTCGGCATGTTCTCCGTTGGACATCCCTTCTTCCTTGCTGTGGTGGTGTGTGGACTCCATCAAAGCATTGAGATCAGATCTCAAAGCTCTCTCCTCCTTCCCTTCTGAAGAAGATCTTCATCCCTCCCTTTTATGTTGCTTGGCATTGAGCGAAATAGAAGGTCTGGACATCTGGATCTCGCGAAGCAACGACCTTCAAGAATCAATTAATCTTGATCATCTTTCCTTTGTGCATCGAGATAACTTCCATAAGAGTTATGAAAAATTTTAATTATAATTTATTCTTTCTTTCTGGTATCCGATTTGATTGGAATAAATTTTTCTTCAACTGGTACCAAAGTCAAGTTCCATATTATAATTATGTAGTTGATTTTTTTTATTTTTATCTAATTTGAATCAAAAATTTTGATAAGATCAAAGCTTATTTGATATGATATTCTTTATATTTTCTAATCTAGTTTTGACTAAATTATCAGATCAAAATCAGCCTCTGAAAAATAGTCCGTTAAAAATCTATTTTTTAGCAAAATTTGTATGTAGATTTTTGTTCTATTTTAAAACATAATTATACATGGATTTAAATCTATTTTTGATAGATTTTTGTAGATGTATTTTAATTGGAGAATTGATGTTTGAATCAAATTCAGATCTGAATCTATTTGATAGAGTTTCGGATCTGTTTTGGACAACATATCTACATATGTTTGATTACATTTTAAACCAAAATTTTTTATGCAATCATACATATTTTTTAATAGATTTCTATGCTATTTCAGATCTAAATTAGATGATTTATATGCTGTATAAATTTTAATTTTAGATCTGAAATAATTATGATGTCATGTAATGATCTAATTAGATTAGATAAAATTCTGTATGCCGTCATGTTATGATATGATATGAATCAGATGTTTTCTTTTACATATATGATATGTAGCGTAGAATTATTCTTAGTAATCAAGTATTCAAATTGAGTTGATCACCATGACCATCCGGTCATAAGAGAAAGCAGAGATTAAAGTCCCTCTCTTACCCAATCGATAAGTTCTCTTATGACGTGTAGGGATGCCGATGTGATTATAACTCTTGAAGAAGAATAGTAAAAAGAATCTTTAAAATTATTCTAATCATAAATTAGTTTAGATTAGATCTAAGAGATTTATAATTATTTTTTCTAATTTATACAAATATTCAGATCTAAAATAAGTTTCATAATCTGAAAATTAATGACATACGATGTAAATTTTTCATAAAAATTTTGTAAATAATTTTACAAATTGAAATAGTTTCAACACAAAATTTTATACACTTAATTAAAATTAAGATATAAAAATCAAAGATATAGATTTAAGAATTGAAGATCTTAAAACACCTTATAAACCGTTGAGACTATAGGTTAGTTCAAATCAAGTCATCTAACCGAGTTAGACTTAGGGTTAGAAACAAATATGGACTAAATAGAGAAATAGATTAAATCTAATTAAAAGTTGAATTAGATTAGGTCAAAAATTTTTTAGATCAACCTCAATAGTTATAGCTTGATTAAGTCCATATTTTGACCATACCAAATGGATCTGATTGTGGCTCAGTGGTCGAGCCCGAGTCCTTTGGCTAACTAAATCGAAATTAATCGATCAATTGATGTTTAAGATAAATTTGATAATTTGACCGGTGGTTTTAATTAACAGCTCACTTATCTGACAATTTTGATGGTGTCTAAGGTAAGCTTTGACAGACCCTCCACCAATCTCACTTATCTGATCAATTTGGTAGATTATGTATTGATTAGGTCACTGATTGATTCGAGTTAACCCATGCCATTAAGATTAATCAGTATGATTGATTCAAGTATTCTTGAACTAGCTTATTCTAGTCCTCTTCGATGACTTTACAAAGTCAGTGGAGGATTATTGAAATATTGGTTAATCTTTCTTTCATTCTAAATCAATTAATTAAATCTTTTAAATTATTAGATCCTTAAAATAATATAGTTATAGGGATAACTAGTTCATAGCCTCTCATTAAGATGCATGATAATGGGTCTAATATTTTAAATAAGCATTGGAGGTGCTACACACCTGGTGTTTATTAAGTATTGAAATTATCATTCATCATATGACAACCTCATTGTGTCTTTCAGATCAATGGTCAGGTTGATTGAGCCATACTCGAGTTTGGATATTCGTTTGTTAAATACACTTGGTATGATCATGTTAATGGTTGGATCTAATCGAAATTTTTAGTGGAGGTGCCACATGCCTGCTGAAGAGAAATCTGAGATAAAATATATTACTAAAATTATTAAAAAATAATTAGTTAAAACCTATCCATAAATGCACAGAAATTGGTCGAGCCACACTCGGACCTGTGTACACTCTATGTAGATTCTAGTACTTGCTAAAGGATTAATACAATTCTTCGAATTGGAAGTAGAGGTTACCAATTCGAATAAAATAGTAGAAAATTTTTACACTAAAGTCTAAATCTTTAGAAAATAATTCATGTACTAATAAGGTCTTATTTTTTTCTTTCAGCAATGGCTAACACTTTATCACTTCGCTCACTGTTGGACAACGACAAGCTCATCGGACCTAATTTTGATAGTTGATATCGAAAGCTCAAGATTGTCTTGGAGCATGAGAGGATCTTGTATGTACTTATAGCTCCGACACCTAAGGAGCCCACTCTGAACGTTCGTGGTGCAGTCAGAGACACTTACCAGAAGTGGCTCAATGATCAAATCACTATGCATTGCATTATGAGAGTAGCTATGAACGACGAGTTCGACCATAAATTTAAGGATGCTCAATCGGAGAAAACCCTTCAAATATTGAACAAATCCTTTGGCAGTCCTGATAATGTTGAAAGGGACAAAACATCTTGTGCTATTTTCAACACCCGAATGAGGAGGGGCGTCGGTCACTGATCATGTACTGTACATGATCGAGTAGATCGAGCATCTGAGCAAATTCAGATTTTCATTGTATGAGCAGCTAGAAAAGATGCGATCTTGAATTTTTATCCAAGTCCTATCTACCTTCTTCATCATTACAGAATGACTAAGCCTACAGTAAACTACCATGGTTTCTAGGATTACTGTAGGCCTTTGAGAAGGATAATCAGCTTCAAAAGGAGATGATGAATATGATGGGTGGTTCCTCTTCTAGGCATCGTCCTTTAAGAAAGAGAAGAAGAAGGTGCAGCGTACTAGGGCTCCAAAGTCCATTCAGAGTAAGAAGTCAAAAGTTGACAAGAGCCAGGTAGAGTACTTCTTCTGTAAGAAGCTGAATCACTGAAAGAGAAATTATCCTTAGTATCTAGCCTCTCTTAAACCCAATAGGCCAAATAAGAGAAATAAACAATCGGTTGCTAGACAAGGTATTTATATGATAACTCCTTATAATTTTTTTATATCTGATACTACTATCTAGGTATTGGATACCGGAGGTTCAATTAATATTTGTAATTCATTGTAGGGACTTTAAATCAATAGAAAATTCAGGGATGGCAAACGATTCCTGAATGTTGGAGATGGAAGCCTTATTTCAGTTCTAGCTCTAGGAACTATTCAGCTTATTTTTGAGTCTAGGGTTATCATGTTAGATGATTGTTATTATTGTCCTTTCTTTTTGATGAATATCCTCTCTATAGACCTTTTGGCCAAAATTAGTTTCAACTTTTTAATAAAGGATGAATTTTGTTGTATCATTATGAATGGTACTATAATTTTGCGTAGACAATTAAAACATGACATATACCTTCTATCGCAGTCTGTTAGTATAATGTACACATCTAATAAATATCCTAAAGTAGATAATGTCACCGATGCTTCTCTTTGGCATTGTCGGCTAGGTCATGTGAACAAGAACAGGATGGATAGGTTAACTAAAGAAGGAATCCTTGACAATGACGATTGTGAATCGTTATAGACCTGTGAATCCTATCTTCTTGATAAGATGATAAAGACATCTTTTAAAGAAAAGATGAGCGAGCCGCTGATGTTCTAAGTCTAATACATAGCGATGTATGTGGACCCATAAATACAAGTGCTAGGGGTAGATTCAACTACTTCATTACTTCCACTAATGACCTATCGAGGTATGGGTATGTCTACCTTATAAAACATAAGTCTGAATCTTTTGAAATGTTCAAAATAATTCTGTAGTGAAGTAGAAAATAAATTAAAAGAATATTAAAACTCTTTGATCAAACTGAGGATAATATCTTACCAGTGAATTTCTGACATATCTAGAAAAAATAGAATTCTCTCTCAATGGACTTCTCGAAATACACCACAACATAATAAAATATCAGAAAAGAGAAATTGAATACTGTTAGACATAGTTCGAACCATGATAGCCTTTGTGACTCTATCAATCTCTTTCTGGGGGTATGCCCTAGAAACTGCCTTGCTATGTACTGAACAAAAACTCCAAGCAAGTCTGTCAATAAAATTTTATATGAGATATGACAGGACATAAGTCAGTACTCTCACATCTTAGGGTTTGGAGATGTCCGGCTTATGTCAAATGTTTAAAGACAGATAAGCTTGGACCGAGATCCAATAAGTACTTGTTTGTAGGGTACTCAAAGAAACAAAAGGATACTATTTCTACCTCACTGAAGAATAAAAAGTATTCGTCAATAATAGGATAGTCTTTTTGGAAAGAGAGTTTCTTAGAGAAGGAACTAATGTCACTAAGATCAAACTCGATGAAATTCATGAGGTGAAAAACCAGATACCTTTGAGTATAAATATAGAATCAAATTTGATTGGAGAATCAAATTTGGAGCCTATTATACAGACGCCATTAAGGAGATCTGATAGAGTACCACATCAATCGGATAGATACTATAGTTTTTTGATCTGGGATGGTGATCCTGTCGAACTAGATGGAACGATGAGGATTCGATTACATATATAGATGCCATGCAAAGGTCTGACTTTGAGAAATGATTAAATACTATAAAATCTGAAATGGAGTCCATGGAGATCAATGGTGTATGGACACTTGTTGATCCACCCAAAGGGATTAAAGCCATAGGGTGTAAATAGATCTTCAAAAAGAAAAGATTAACAGACGGGAAGGTAGAGACCTATAAAGCCTGTCTAGTTACTAAGGGATATCGTCAACGTTATGGTATGGACTATGACGAGACATTCTCTTCTATGGCAATGCTCAAGTCTATTCGGATTATGCTTGCTATAGCGGCACATCTAGATTATGAGATCTAGCAAATGGATATCAAAATCACTTTCTTTAATGGAGAGTTGGAAGAAGAGATGTTTATGATACAATCTGAAGGGCTCACATCCACATACAAATCTAAAGTGTGCAAGCTAAACAAGTCTATTTATGGACTAAGCAAGTTTCTCAGAGTTGGAACATACGTTTGATAAGACGATCAAAATATATGGCTTCGTTAAGAACGAAGAGGAGCCCTGCATCTATAAATGGACTAATGGTTCTATAGTCATTTTTTTATATTGTATATAGATGATATACTCTTAATAGAAATAACATCCTTACTTTACAAAGTGTAAAGCTATGGCTATCATCATAGTTCCTCATGAAAGATTTGGGAGAAGCATCCTACATCCTAAGAATGAAGATCTATAAAGATAGATCTAAAAGGTTGCTTAGATTGTCTCAATCTATGTACATTGATATCATGCTAAAATGGTTCAGCATGAAAATTTTAAGAAGGGCTATCTACCGATAGGCCAAAAATTACTCTCCCTAAAAAGAATTATCCGATAACTCTTCAAAAGAGAGAGCGTATGAGTAGAATCTCATATGTCTTGATAGTGAGATCTATCATGTATGCTATGACATATATGAGGCCGTATGTGGCCTACTCGCTAAGGATAGTGAGTAGGTATCAGTCTAATCAAGATAAAAATCATTGAAAAGTTGTAAAGATAATCCTTAAGTATTTGAGAAATACTAAGGATCAATGGTCAATCTATGGAGATACTAACTTTAAACTTGTGAGATATACTGATTTTAGTTTTCAATCAGATCATGATGACAGTAAAAGTATGTCTGGCTATATTTTCACTTTATATGGTGGAGCGATCTGCTGGAAGAGTTTCAAACAGCACACAGTAGCTGATTCAGTATGCGAAGCGGAATACATTGCGGCATCCGATGCTGCAAAGAAACTGTTTGGTTGAGAAAGTTCATCTGTAAACTTGGAGTGATTCCTTTGTTGAAGGTCTAATTCTACTATATTGTGCTAGCACTGGTGCCATCGCTCAAGCCAAGAACTTAAGTCTCATCAAAAAATCAAATATATTCTATGTCGCTATCACCTTATCCATGAGATCGTCAATCGAGGTGATGTCAAACTGCTAAAGATTGATGGAAAGAAAAATCTGGCCGACCCCATCACCAAAGCTTCAAGACCAAAGAGTTTGATGACCACAATTGGAAGATGAGTATTAAATACATTCCTGATTGGCTTTAGTCCAAGTGGGAGTTATTGAAAAATATATCCTAAAGCTAATTGTCCATCTATAGATGATTGTATTCTTTATAATTATATATAAATTATTAATAATAAAATTATTTTGGTAAGTTCATCATAAAAGTGCATCTTCTTTTGAATTCTTGTATTATGATGAAGTCTTTAAAACTATAATATAATCAATAAAAGAGGATTTATCAAATAGCTCTTAAACTTGTTCACGATCGAATGATGCATTATTAATAAAGACAATAATATTTATCGAGTATAGATCGTTGTGTGCCATATGGATTGGTTATCCTCTTAACCAAGGAGTATGGAGACACTGGTACAGCATACAGGTGAAATATAAGAGTACATCATCACCGAACAGTGACTCACCTGTAGAGTGCTCTGCTGTCAAGAGCAGCTCGCGAAGGATATGGACATAAATATCTCTTCGATCTGAGATCACCATGATAACTTACAAGTAACTCACTGTACTTTGATGTCAAACTATCTGTATTTTTAATACAGTAATGAAAGGCTACTGGGTACAATCAAGTACTTGTGAAGTTGGTGTATGAATCAAGATGGGATTGACCCCTTTGGATTATAGGAGTTAATGCATCACTATATCTCAATCTAGTAAAATTTGATTAGGATAATCCATATGATCTGTCACATAATTTGAAAAAGATTGAAATACAATATGGATGACTAATACAGGGTTGACAGTTTAACCCTAGGTCGTCCTGAGCATTAGGGTCAAAGGGATGAATTATGCAGCAACCATATGTCAAGGTCCTTAAATTACTTTGTAAATATTTAACCTATCCAGACATCGGGTATCATTGCTAGATGGTCACTTCAATTAATATAGGAAGGAGTTCCTATACTACCGGCTTAGTACTCGAACTTGTGGAGTCACGGACAAAGTCAAACAACATAGGAAAGAATTGATCTAATATCTATGTGTTCAATTTGAAAGTATGAGACTTGATTAAACATAAAGATTTACTTAATTGAGAATTAAATTTTGGACATCTGGAATTAAACACTGACCATGTCTAGCTAGCACTGCATATGAGGTATTTTTGATTCTGAGGATAAATTTGATCGAATCTATGATCCAAAAAAATATGAGAGATTAGGTTCGAGTCCTAGTTATTTTAGATCAGATCTAATTTAAATTGGGCTTGATTTTATTAAGGCTAAATTGCATTAATTATCCAAGTTGAACTTGGATCTAAATCTTAATTAAATTAGGATTAGCAGCCTTTTCGAATTTAGTTCAAGTCGGATTCGAACTAGATTCGAATTGAATCCAAATCTAAACTAAACTTTATTTGGTACACTTAGCCATATTTTTCTAATATTCTCTCACCTAATGGCCAACCATGATGGACGAGGGGACCCTTAGGCATGCGGTATAAGGAGAGAGGCATAAATTGGCGCCTCTCCTACTTCCTTTAGGAATCCTCATGGTTTAAGGAGTTTGAATTTGATTCAAACTTAGAGTGTCCTATTCCTAACCCATGAAGATATTTGATTTGATCTAGGATCTCATGTCTACTTAAAGAGGGGTGTGGAAAAGGAAGAGAGCAATGAAAGCAATCCAGCTAGGCATGAGCAAGGGTGAGGGCGTGTGATCCTTGGGCGTCCCTTCCTTGGGCGTGTTCTCCCTTGGGCGTCCCTTCTTCCTTGGTGTGGTGGCATGTGGACTCCATCAAAGCATTGAGATTAGATCTCAAAGCTCTCTCCTCCTTCCCTTTTGAAGAAAATCTTTATCCCTCTCCCTACGTTGCTTGGCGTGCAAGCGAAGTAGAAGATCTAGACATCCAGATCGATCGAAGCAATGACTTTCAGGAATCAATTAACCTCAATCATATTTCCATTGCATATCAAGGTAACTTTCATAAAAGTTATGAAAATTTTTAAATTATAATTTGTTCTTTCTTCCTAGCATCCGATCTGATTGGATAAATTTTTTTCTTCAGATCGAACAGCCCAAATCAAATCCGGACATGATCTGGATACAGTTTGCATGATCGGACAGCTCTGGTTCGAGTTCATGATTGGATAGTCAGAATTGATTTTGCATTTGATTTGGACTCGATCTCCAAGTGAAACACTATTTTAGGATTTTTGGAGGCTATATAGCTCCGATTGATGAGTCATTTATTGCGTCGGGTAGATGGTGATATTTTGATAATGTAGAGAGACTTCTTGAGAGATTTCAAAGAGCTTTTGTAAGAATTTTAAAATTTCTTATTAAGAGACTCTTGTATAAGGGTTGAGGGGTGAATTCCTCTTATATTTTTTATTTTGATTTTCTCATAGTGAAGCTTGCACACCCCGTAGAGATAGGCTGGAGGCCGATCCACGTATTTTATTATATTTGTTTGTTGTTATTCTTTCTTCTTCCTTTCTCATATGGTATCAATATCTACTTTTCGAATGTTGTTATGACTTTGGGCAGATGATCCGTGTTTCACAGTTGAGGGATCTACTCCAACAAGTAGTATCAGAGCCTGGTTATCGTGGATAAGTGGTTTCAAGTAGTCCAGACAAAGATGGTGTTGATCGAGATAAAAGATGGAGAAGACAAGTACAATCAAGGTGGAGATCAATTGATTCAATGGGAAGAGCAATTTCTCCTTATGAAAAGGGAGGGTGAAGGACGTGCTCATCCAACATGGATTGATCAATGCTTTCTTGAATAAGAAAAAGTTGGCTACCATGGAGGAGAAGGCTTGAGAGCGGCTATAGATGAAGATGGTAAGTACCATCCGTATGTACCTGACAGATAAGGTGATGATTCATGTATTTGGTAAGATTTCTCTGATGGTGCTGTGGTCAAAGCTTGAGGAGTTGTACATGACGAAGTCCCTCACCAACTCTCTTTTTTATGGAGGCAGTTCTACCAACTGTAGATGGATGAAGGATAGAGCATGCAGAAGTATCTCAGCCACTTTTAAAAGATTCTCACTGATCTTCTCAATGTAGGTGAGAAGGTTAAGGAGAAGACCAGGATGTTGGTCTTGCTAACATCGCTTCCCCTTC
>KE505386.1:153283-166028 GCA_000441515.1 Elaeis oleifera
GGACATAGGAAAGACCTAGGAGAGGGCTTTTGTCGCACAAAATAAGAGGAGATTGGTGTGGAATAAGAGAGAGGGCGTGGGGGGGGCTTATGTGGCGCAAGGTGGAATCCTAGTCTTACTAGGATTCTATCTTTTGACTTGTTTTAATTTGGTTTCTCAAACCAAATCAAACCAAAATTAGATCAACCCAATTAAAATAGATCTTAACCTAATTTAATTAGATTAAATTATATTTAAATTTATTTAATTTTTTAATCAAATTAGAAATTAGGTTGACCCATTCCTAATTGAACTAGGACTAATTTTTTCTTGCACTTGGTTTATCCAATAAATCAATTGAACTTGATCCAATCAAGCCCAAACCAAATCTAATTAAATCATATTCAATTAGACTTAATCTCAGCCCATTGACTTAATCAATAAATTAATTAGCAATTGAATTGCTAATCGATCTTCCTGCAACACTTGCATTAGGTTAAATGTCAATCGTATTGACCATTTAACCCTAGAACGATTCTTAATCGTTGATCAACCATCCGATCGGATTATGAACTCTAATGTGTGTGACCTCATAGGTTCGAACCTAAGCCGATAGCACAGAAATAAATTTTATACCAATCGAAGTGACCATCTAGCAATGGTACCCGACGATCGGATAGGTCGAATGTGTAGAACAACATCCTTAGAATCCATACGGATATAGTTTCCATATAATTCATCCCCTTGACCAAAATGATCATAGGATACCTCAGAGTTCCACTATTAATACTGATCAGATTGTCCACATTGTATTTCAAAATATCAAATCTATCTGATGGATTACCCTGGTCAAGGTTTTGCTAAATTAAATACAGCGACTCATTCTTCACCAACTCTTGGAGTGGTCAATCCCATTTCCATCACACTCTGACTTCGTAAGTACTTGACTATGCTCAGAAGCCTTCCGTCATTGAATTAGAAATTCAGTTAGTCCAGTACCAAACACAGTGAGTTGCTTGTAAGTCACTGAGGCAATCTCATATCTAAGGGACACTTATACCTATATCCCATCAGAGATATTCTCGACAGCAGAATATTCTGGAGTTGGTCACGTTCAATGACGATGTACCCTTATATCTCACCTGTATGCCATACCAGTGTCTCCATACTCCTTGATTAAGAGGACAACCAACCCATATGGCCTACAGCGACCTATGCTCGATAGAAGCTGTCGTCCTTATTAACAGCCTATCATTTGGTCGTGAACAATTTTAAGGACTAATCGATAAATTCTCTCTTTATCGAACTTAAATAGTCCTAAGGACTTCATCATAATAACGGAGTTCGTTAGAAGATGAAACTTATGATGAAAATATCAAAATATATTTATTTATTAACAAATTAATTATAATACTTGGTTGCTCAACCGTCAACAGCTTGACGATTGACTTTTGGGACATATTTTCCAACAACTTTCACTTATCCTAAAGCCACTCGGCACAGTATCTAATATCCATCTTTGACTTGTGGTTGTCGAACTCCTTATTGTCAGGGCTTTAGTGAAGGGGTCAACCAGATTCTCCTTTCCGTCGATCTTCTGAAGGTCGACGTCACCTCAATCCATGATCTTCTGGATCAGGTGGAAGCGGTGCAAAATGTGCTTCGTCTACTGGTGTGCTTTGGGTTCCTTCACCTGAGCTATGGCATCAGTGCTGTCGCAGTAAAGCAGGACTGGACCATCAAGGGAGGATGCTACTCCGAGCTCGATGATGAATTTTCTCAGCCACACAGATTCCTTCACGGCATCCGATGCTGTGATGACTGTGCTTTCACAAACAGAGTCTGCCACAGTATGCTGCTTGGAATTCTTCCAGCAGATAGCTCCACCATTCAGAGTAAAGATAAAATCCGACACGCTTCTGCTGTCATCATGGTCAAATTGAAAATTGGAGTCTGTGAACCCCACAAGTTTCAGATCTGACTCATCATAAACCAACCATTGGTCCTTAGTATTTCTCAAATACTTAAGGATGGTTTTAACCACTTTTCAGTGGTTTTCTCCAAGATCAGATTGGTATCTACTCACTACTCCTAGTGAGTATGCCACATCTGGTCTTGTACATATCATGGCGTATATGATAGATCCCACGATCGAAGTATATGGGACTCTACTCATACGCTCTCTCTCTTTAGGACTTGTCGGACAATCCTTCTTAGAGAGAGAAATTTTATGGCCTATCGGTAGAGAGCCCTTCTTGGAATTTTTCATGCTGAACCTCTTCAGCACAGTGTCTATGTACGTGGACTGGGATAACCCAAGCATCTTTTAAGATCTATCCCTATAGATCTTCATCCCTAGGATGTAGGATGCTTCACCCAAGTCATTCATAGAGAACTGCGATGACAACCAAACTTTTATTCCCTGTAGTGCGGAGATGTCATTCTTGCCTCTTTCCGACGGGAAGAGTGCCTCACCGATCCGGTGGCTCTCGATCGCTGAGCCCTAATTTTTGTCATCTTGAAAGGATTTTTCAAGCTCTGTGGAGGTCGTGTGCCCTCCCTTCCTGGCGCACCAAATCTATTGCGGCCAATCCTCTCATCGCCTGGTCGCCAAAAATGAGCACCTGCAAGGGAAGTCCACACTGATCGGAGATGCCTCCGACGGGGACCCTCCGACAGTCAAGTCAGAGAGGAGACTAGGCAACAGTAGAAAAGAATCAGGAGGCTCAATGATGGAGAGAGGGAGAGCTCGAGTGAGCTTCAGAGAGTTAGAGTGCCTTCCGAGACTTACCCCAAGCTGTTGTCTTATCCCGTTTTATAGTAGAAGGTGGTATGGTCCCGCCATCGATGATGTAGACAACTGGAGAGTTGTCAAGTCGTCGGAGGTTGTCAAATCGTCGATGGGATGACAGGTCATTGGAATTAACCCATGTCTTTGGCAGGACAGTGCCCCAGATCCTTGGCAGGACAATGCCCCTAGCAGTCGTGCAGCATGTCCTTGGTAGGACAGCAGCCCATGCCAGTCGTACGGTGCTTGAAAAGACTGACCGACTATACGTCGAGATTTGACTGTCGGATGGTGACTCGGGAGCACAGTCGGCCGATCTAGTGGCTTGTAGAAGTCGGACGTCGGCTGTCCCACCCGACAGAGAGTCGGTGATATAGGTCCGGCCTTTCGACCGGTTGGAGGCAGTATTGGCCTGTTCGGCCAGTACACTCTGGGCCGGGTATCGTCGGTAGTCATTATCGGAGTTGTCCATCCGTCAGATAGGTAGAGTCGATCATTGGTCAGACCATTTCGAGGATGAGTCGGCGTCGGGGGTCAGTCGGTGAGTCAGCGTCGGGGGTCAGTCGGTATATCCCAACAGAACTAAACTCATGGAAGAACACGAGAAGCAAAGGTAACGGTTGCAGAAGTAGCAAAAAATGGAGATGCAACAAAGAATGAGAAGAATGAGAATATTGAGAAGAGAATAGAAAGGAATAGGTGCAAGAGAGCCATAGGATTGAAGTAGGCAAAGATCGGTTATGTTTCAACTCTGATACCATGCGGCGATAGGATTTGAATCTCTCGACACTTGAAGGAGAGTTCATAGATGCCTTATATAAAAGATGAGGATCAGTAAAAACTGAATTGCTTATGCAATCCACAAGTGGTTAAAATAAAAGCTTGACAACAAGCAGACTGTTATACAACAAAAATTAGTAAAAATATAGACCAAGTGATTAGGATAAATTTGATTAGGTCAATAGAAAGCCCATCTTTTGCATGCTACAAGAACAGCAGCAGCGTAGCGGAGAGTGCAATGTGTAATGGACTTCCCAAGAGTTATATTAATATGACTATCGATGAAGTGATAGTTTTTCTGAGGAAATGGAGGAAGTACGATACTTGCACCAGCTAGATATACATTAAAAATTGTAAAAAGAGAGTTACAGATGTGAAGAGTGATTTAGTCCAAGGTTGCGAGAATATAGGGATAGACGGAAACCTCATCCAAAACAACATTACACTTTAAAGATAGATAATAATATTGAGCTGAGCGAGGAGACGACTATGAAGAAGCATTCAGATATAGAACATTACAGAAAAACTCGCCCACGCTTCTCCGCCTAGGTAATATATTGTCCATCTATCCATTATCGAGACTCCAGTTAAGGAGCTCCCTAGGAGCGAAGAATCCGTGAAACTTCGTGGCCCTAGTTGGCCGAAACCTATCACATAGGGATACATTATCTCGACACCTGGATTAGCTGGGATAACTGAGAATGCACAAGAGTAACATTAGGGTGAGGATCATCCACTAGCCATTCAAGAAAGATAGAGACAGCTTTTCGAGCTGCGGCATGTGGCATGTGAGCACAAAATTTGAAAACCCTGAAGTTTCGTTCCTTCCAAAGGCTCCACATCGAGGTGATAAGCAAGCAGTCTAGGGCAGGAGACATTGCTCTGACTTGGGGAGAGTGACACCACGAAGTCCAAACCTCCGAGAATGATAGCGGCAGATCGAGAATGCTGAATGGGGAGAAAAGATTATGCCAGTAGGTTGTAGAGAAAGAAAACTGTAGCATTAGATGATTCAAGGTTTTGCTGCTTTCATTACACAGTGGATAATTTTCAGGGATGAGACACCTCTTTTCTTGAGATTCTCCGTGGTTAAAACTTTATCATAATAAGCTAGCCAAAAGAATAATTTGGCCTTCTCCAGAATTAGGAGGTTTCAGAATCATTTTTTCAGAAGGGAGATCACTCCACCGTGAAGTAAAACTTATAACAGGAACGAACACTGAAAATACCACTAGAACTCCACTTCCAATGCCATGTATCAGGTTCTGATGAGAGTGTAAAGTTCTGTAGAAGTGAAGAGAGAGTTTGGAGTTCTCTGTGTGCATGAGAGTTCATGGGGCTTCTAAAAGAAGTTAGTAGAATTGGTTGTTGCAAGAATTCGAAAACTAAGCAATTATGCTTCGTTGCAAAGTAGAAATGGTGAAGTAAAAGCATAACGCACTGTCACCGATCCAATGATCTGACTAGAACCTGATTGAGTGGCCATTGTCCACTAACAGTGAGAACCATCCTACAAAAAAAGAAGGAGCCTAAGTACCTCCTCCAAAAGGGAGAGGCAATTTGAAGCAGGCGACGAGATGGGCGAAGTAGGGGCCTCTGTGAGTAATAAGCATGCCTAATAAAATACATCAAGGTTTCTGGAGGTACCTAAGAAATCTCCACCACCACTTTAAGAGAAGAGCCTAATTGAGAGTGAGAAGGTTCTTGATTCTAAGACCTCCGTATAGTTTAGGTCGACAAGCTTGATTCCAGTTTACTAGATGCTTGATGGAGTTGTGCGATGGTAAGCTATTTCAAAGAAATTTTTGCACTTCTAATTTATTACCTGAATGATAGATGATGGAATTTCATGACCGACATCCAGAACACTGGAATACCGTTCAGAACGAAATTAAGCAATATGAGGCGACTCACCAAAGAGAGAGTTTGTTGCTTCCAACCACTAAGCTTCTTGAAGATTTTATCAATGAGGAAGGACCAATCACCTTTGATAAGCTTAGAGTAATGGAGTGGGATGCCCAAATACCGAGAGGGAAGGACGATACCGTGCAACCAAGCATGAAGGCCATTGTAGAAGTTAAGTCAGTGTTGAGGTTGATATCGAAAGCTGAGTTTTGTGAAAGTTAATACTGAGACCCGATGACAATTCAAAATAATATAAGATTAGCTTAAGGCAATTGATGTCAGCTTTCGACGCATGAGTGAAGATCAATGTCTCATCCACAAATTGAAAACATTGGAAGAAGCCATCCAGTCCATAAGGACCATTGTAATTTAACAACTGCTGCTGCTAAGCAATCTTTAGGATATTGGTGAGAACATCCGTAACTAGGATGAAGAGCAAAGGTGAAAAGGGATTTCCTTGTTTAAGCCTTCATCAGTTTTTAAACCAATTGCTCACTGAATTATTAATAACCAGGACTGATTTGGAGGTTGAAGAAGGGTTCGGTCCAACCAATCCATTTGACCCCAAAGCCCCTGTGATACAGAAGGTCAATTAGAAAATCCCATGAGATGCAGTCAAATGCTTTCTCAAAATCAATCTTGCAGAGGATTGCTGAAATTTTAGAGTGTCTTATGACTGAGATTTGTTCGGCTACCAAGATATAACTCTTAAAGATTAAGCGCCCTTTGATGAATGTAGATTGACAGTTAGACACCAGTTCATTCATTTTAGCCTGAAGCCAGTTTGACACCACCTTAGAGATGATCTTAATTATCCCGTTCTCGATACTAATTGGCCTATAATCGCGAACTGTAGGGTTGTCGGCTTTCTTGGGATCAATGAGATGTCAGAATAATTGATCCTGTGGAGGTCACACTCGCCGACGTAGAATGCAGAAACAACCTACAGATGTCTTGGCCAAAACACTCCCAATATTCTAGTAGAAGGACAATTGGAACCTGTCTGGATCGAGGAATTGTTTTTACTAAGCTGAATACTGCTGATTTAATTCTTCAATGGAGAAAGGGGAGTCTAAGAATGCCAAATCAGGTTGGGGACCAGGATAGATCCTCGACCAATCTATATCAGCTTGCTTTGTTCCTGGAGTTTCAAGGAATGATTGATAGTAAGATAGAAATACCTGCGCAATGTCTGACTATGTTCGGAGAATTTGGCCAGCATGATGAATCTCAGTGATCAGGTTTTTTCTCAAGCGATTTGAGGCAGAGATGTGAAAAAACTTGGTATTCCTGTCACCCTCGTGAATGCATTTGGAGCGAGAACATTGCATCCACATTATCTCTTCTTGGTTGAGGAGAGAGTCGAGCTTAATCTTAAGTTCTGTTCATGAGGCATGCTCATCTACAGTAAAGCCCCGTTGCTCTTTCAACTCATCGAGAGCAGTTATGGAACCTGAAATGATGTTCTTGTTGGCTAAGATGTTTCCGATTAAAGATTTACTCCAACTTTTTAGATTGGCTTGCAGATGTCGAAGTTTGAAAACCAAATTTGCTGCACTATTGATGAAGGATGGGGCTTCAGACCATCATTTTTGGATCAGATTGTCAAACCCATCACACAGGAACTAGAGATTTTTCAAATCTAAATGGCTTCGTAAGGGGATCTTGTTCGGAGAGCAAAGGCTTGGTCGAGAGGAGTGGAATGTGATCGGAGGTAATCCAATGGAGTAGGGAGAGAGAGGAAGTGGGGAACTAGCTGTGCCTAATAAGAGACACCAGTCATCTGTCAAGTTTGGCCAAACAGGGCTGCTCTCTTAAATTGGATCAGGTGAACTTGCGTAAGGGTAACTGAAGCTCGATCAAGCCAAGAGAGAAGATAAATTCATTGAATATTTGAGAAGACCGATGACTTTCCAAGGCGCCCGCTCTCTCGGCTTGGAATCGGATGGTGTTGAAATCTTTGATCAAGGCCTAGGGCAGTTGTATAGAGCGAGCAAGGTCTTTAAGCTCACCGAAGAAATCCACCTGGGCAGGTTGGTCGTGTGGGCCATAAACGTTGGTGATAATGACCATAGCATTAAACCTTCTGAAGTAAAATTCAGTACTTAGTGAATACCATCCTCAGTGGCATAGTTCTCCTCAATTTCATTAGAATCCCACAATGTTAAAAGACCCCCGGCAGATCCTGTTGCCTCCAGTGTGAGATATCCATCATATTTCGATCCACAGATAGATTGGAAGATGGGGGGAGAGAGGTCGCTCAGCTTGGTTTCTTGAAGGCAAACAATCATGCTATTATCTTTCTTAATGAGCTCCTTGGCCATATATTTTTTATGTGGCAAGTTTAGGCCACATACATTCTAAAAAAGTAGTGACATTAATTCTGAACAAATCCAACAGATGAGAAAAGATAATTCCATAGGTAGTAGAGGGGGTTATCCATAAAAGTATGGTAGACGACATACAGAAGGAGAACTGGGGTAGAGCAAATGAGTGGACCATATGACAACCCACACATAAAACAGTTGATACGGAGCTAGACTAACAGATACGATAAGCGGTCTGAAAATAATAGTAACCACCCAAAATGCAAAATCATGCCAAAATTACCCATTGGTAATTCTAACCAAAGCAATGCGAAACTCCAGGACGAGAGACTTCTCATGCAGACGCAAATGCTCCACCAAGTACGGGAGGGAAGGTGCAGCGCTTTCGCTCGAGGGACTTCAAGTGCTTAATGGGCGAAGTCTGATCATCATCAGAAAGGAAGAGGCCACATTGTTGGCGAGTCTAGAAATATCTCAGACCGTGAGCGAGTTAATGTAGAGAAGAGCATCAACGGAAAGTGAAGAGCCTTCAATATCTAAGGACTGGCAGGGGAGTGACGCCTGTCTACTTGCAGGGTGATATAGCAGGGGTTGGATTCGATATAATATTTCCCAGCTGGATAATTGGTTCCATCAAGTTCAACAAATACAAGGTTGCTGATACTGCCAGAGGGCATGATATTGGCAGGAATGGAGACGGCCATGATGAAAAAAGAAGGAATGGGTGAGAATGTCTCGCTTCCCGTACCGCATGATGAGAGACTGATTATCTCTCGATGGTTCCATGATATTTCTTTTCTATTTTTGACTGGATACAGTACAACTGGAGGATACCTGGTTAATTACATGAATCAGATAAAATCACAAAAAAACTCTGAATACACAAGGTTGTCTTGGAATAATATTATTTCTTATTTACACCTGGCAATAATGATGGTAAGCAATAAAAGACATCAACAAAAATGATAGATATAGCCGGAGAGACGATAAACGCACATGGAGCGGCTAACGGAGAAACGGAAGAGCATTACTTCTCCCTTTTTTCCCTATTCTCCCTTTTTCTTCTCTCCCAAGCTATTTTTATTCTTTCCCTATTGTTATTTCATATCCACCATATACTAACTATAGTTTCATCCCACTTCCTCTCTTCCATCTAAAATCTGAGGCAGCTGGACACCGCTCCTGCAAAAGTAGACATGCCGTTCCCGCAAATATGAAAAACTTTAAATCGATTCCGCTTTAAAAAAAATACAGTCACAAATTTTGCAAAATACCATTCCATTGAATACAGAGCTGAACATTAATCATTAATTGACATCCCAATAATATCCATATAAAATTGGATATCCACAATCAGCCCCCATGCAGATTTATCCACCAGGTGCTAGCACATCATCAGAAATTCCTACCACATTCAAAAGACAAGCTGAACAACTCATGATGACCACACCATACCACCCTTACAAGAACCATCTGTTCCCAAAACAAATGACAGCGATCCAGATCAAGGGAAAGCATCAGAACACCCCAGCTTACTTGGGGAGGAGATCCACAACCGTCCAAGTTTCCTCAAGGAGTATTATATTAAGTATTAGGCAAGCATACATCATTATAAATGCATTCGGAACAGAACAAAAGCATCTAGTTCTCTGTTACAGCAAGATCACCACACAAGTTTGTGACTACTACATGTAGCGGTACTAATCCATAGGGCCCTTTGATAAAGTACAGGGCTTACACTCGATAGACCAACAGGAAACACAATTATTAACAACCGGAGTCGGAATGCTCCTGCATCTTATTCAAATGAAAGGTGCCTTCCAGGTTCTTATGCACTTCCACCTTGAGCTTTTCCTCTTTGCTTCCCCGTTTCAGTTTAAGAAGCAAGTCAAACTTCGCAGAATCTTCAATTACCTGAGAATCAAAAATTATAGTATTAAAACATATAGTTGACCATCAAAGACAAGTACAAAGGCACAAAATAATTATTCTAAAGCACCAAGAAAGCAATTAATACCAAGTAAATACCGGAAACTAAGTGACGCAAGAGAAGCCAACCTCTGCTTTTGCAAGAAGGATCTCGAGCAACTCATAAGGGGCCAGCGAGTTGGACCTCTGCTGGATGGTCTTCACAGCATGATTTGCTGCTTCTTGGACCACAGGATCATGTGCTGGCACGGTTCGCCATCCAGGTTCATGCCCACCTGGCACATGTCCGGGCATGTTACGACCATGTAGAATCATTCTAGCATTGGCACGCCAAACAAGCAACCCAAGAGGGCAGAACATGCTGTAGTTCTTATGAATGTATTCACAATTACTGGATATTACAAATTTAGGCACAAACACGTTTGTGCGCCCCAACACCTGGTTGGAGTCAAGTAACGCTTCCCAATTCTTTGTCAAACTTACGATTATTGCTTTTATCCTATTAGAGACCTACGGTACTGAGGTTAGCACAAACACAACCATCTCTTCTACAAATCACCTAACATATGCAGGATATTGTGGGAAAATCCAAGCAATAAAGAAACCAATATATGGCATGCACATGAAGCAATTGAAAGCTTCATGCTACCAAATTTGCCTTTTGCAACAAAAGCCACACAGAGACCTATTCTGACAGTTTTCATAATGTCGTTAGGAGCAGCCATTGTACTAAATAGGATGACAATAATGTGCTGGACAACTTAAGGAGAGATGACGAGAAGCGGCAGCAAAGTAGGTACCTAGTTCTTACAAGGATATGCAACCTAATGATATTTTGAGATTATTTTAAATGTAAAAGGATATGAGCTAGCATCTTTGGATATTTGAACATCAAACTACTTCACTGCACTGACTTGAACAGCATTTCACATTATGTTTTTGAAGCTCTTAGGATTTCCAAACACTATAAAATAAACAATCTACTTCACAAGGTCACGTGGAAGAAAATCAATCAATAAAATTATATAAATACTAGTCAATTGCACATCCACTGTACATGAAATATCTAAGATTGTAAAATGAGGGGAAAACATGTTGTGCGGTAGAAAGGAAAAAAATCGTGTATCTCATGTTAATGTAATTAATCAAGAAATAAGTTCCTATGTTCTTTCTTTCTTCTTTGAAGATGAAAGATTGTTCCTAACCTTTATGTCAACCAGGTTCTATGGAGTTACCATGTAGATACCATGGGCTGTTTTTGAGAAATCATATGAATAACACCAATTTCTTTGAATTTGAAACCTCTATCTTGCACATGTATCAAGGAGATTGATGCCAACAACTGGTCTAATATCCCATTATTCTACTATAATGGCTGTTACTTTCACTAAAATGTTTATAGGATCTTGCAATTGTCTATATGTTATATGTGTATATAACTGAAGACACCATTAATCGAATGTGAGATGGGTAAACAACTATTATAGTAGTAGATTGTCACTTAAGGCTAAAACATGACTCTTTTCTCATTGCAAAAATAATAAGAATACTGCTATCAATTGATGTTCCATCTCTGCTTGTTCCCCATCCAGTTCAGCAATTAAGGATTGGTGCAATAGAGAATGATATCTGAACTTCAGATGAGCAGTTAAATCAAGTTTGTCATCCAACCAAGCTGAGTGGGTGGGATGTTTTAAACCAAAGTGTTTAGACTTTATTTGTTTGTGATTCGAGCTTCAACTAAATCCAAATTGGCTCATTCTTTTAATTTCAAAAGACTCAATCGAGTCAATCATCTGGCCAAATCCAAAGGCCTTCATGAACAGCATGGCTTGCATAAAGAACAGTTACATAGTCATTATTCAAAAAAAGTACCTATTATCCATTCTCTGGTTCAGACAGCTCATTTCTCATGCCCCTTTTCACAAATCCATCTAAAAAACCATGTGGGCTCTAGGTGGTGCACATGCGTCCACACACTCATGGAGGATTGGTATGTTGTTGGGTTGGTGGGATGATAAATAATATACAAATAGAAAACCAATAAAGGACTTTGACTAGGTTGGTGTTGGTGTGCTTGCTAGGGTAAATGTTGTGATTCTATATATGGGTAAGAAAAGCTATACTAGGCAGCATTCATTTGATGAGTGGAATGTAGAAACTAGGAAAGACTATTTTGAGATCTTGCACTTGATAGTGTTAGGTAATGCTCTGAGATTTAAATAATTGTATGCTGACACCCTAACTCCACTAGAATTCATCCATTTGTTAACCAAAAATTTAAGTATCACTAACATCATCTATTAACTTATTTCATTGTTGTACGTATGCCAATCTATAATAAAAGGTTGTCCATTCCTAGTCAACTAAAGATATTATGGATTTCAATGCTTTTAGGTGGAAGCACAGGCACATCATTAAGCATAAGAAAGTTGAAACTAAGCATACACATTACAAGAATAAAGCAGAAGATATCAACAGATTGATCACCCATGGAGAGTGTGTACCAAAAAAAAAATAATAATAATAATAAAAAGACCAGTTAGTCCTTGTAGAAGTATGACAATTTTGGCACCCGTTAATGCCATTTACATAATGACAAAGATAATATCCACTACATTATAATATCCAAATGGCCATCAAAAAACATGTTTACACCACATAAACATTGAATGAGCACAAATTTTAGCCCCCTGGTTCACATTAAGATCATCGTCCATGTGCATAAGAGCTGCATCATCAAATTCTCTTAAATGCTTCTTAAAATGTGTTAGTTTAACAGATCGCTAAACATAAGGTATCCCCTCACTCACAGGTAGAAGCTACGATTGAAATGACAAATGCTAAGCTGATACAATTACTAGAATATTAGGCACATGGACAGAACAAAGGAAGACTTATTGGAAGAGGATTTAAAATCAAGGCCAACACCCCCCCCACCACCTTTTTTTTTTCAAGTTTCCTCAGACATTATATGTTGGTTGAAGATTTGAATTCAAGGCATAATACTCTCCCACAACATTATATGTTGAATGAT
>KE505386.1:172666-184404 GCA_000441515.1 Elaeis oleifera
AGAAGAGAGAGAAACAAAACTCCCTCTTTCTCCCTTTACTTTTTCCTTCTTCCTTTCCTTTCTTTTTTTCTTCTCTCTCTTCTTCCCTTGGTTTCTATACTAAATAGGGGATTCATGCTCTGCTTTTTTCTTAGAATAGGAGAGCCCCCCAATCAGTGGTGGTTGTGGTCATGACAACACAATTGGAGGTCCCCTAGCTGGCAGTCAGCAATGAAGATGGCCAAAAAAAGGAAAAAAAAAGAAATAAAATCGAAATGGAGGAAGGGTTACTTTTGTAATCCGATGATCTCATAATGAGATCCTAGTTAGGGATGGCAATTAGGTTACGTCGAGTCATATATGGATTGGATCAATATGAATCGGATCAAAAAATTATCAATCCAAATCCGACCTATTATTAAATGAATCAAAAATTCAAATCTGAATCCAACCTATTTATTAGATAGATAACTAGACCCGTTTAACTTATTTATTAAATAGGTCAAATTAGGTTAAACGGATTAAATGGGTTAAATGGATAAAATGAATTAAACAAGTCAGTTTAAATGGATCAGAAATAGGTTAAGTAGATTTTAAATAGATTAAACAGGTCTTAAACAGATTAAACAGATTAAACAAGTTGGGTTAAATGGGTTAGAAATAGGTTAAACAGATTTTAAACAGATTAAACGGATTAAATGGGTTAAAAAGATTATCTGACTTAATCCGATCTGAATACTAAATGGGTAAAATAGGTCAGATACCTAAATTAAATTCTATTCAAATATTAAATGGATTAAATGGATGATCTGTTTATGATCCAAATCCATTTAGCCTAAACTCAAACCTATTTATGACAGATCGAATACGAGATTGGATTAACGAGTCGGATCATATTTTGCAGGTCCTATCCTAGTTGAAGAGGGTTGTTAGATGAAGGGCAAAGTCAGATGAGTTCAGAGACCCTAGCACCTGGCTCCAACACAATGGTAGTGGCAATCCCAATAATATGGCACAACAAATTGCAGCAAAAATCCCAAACAAACAAGAAATAAGTGAAAAGAAGAGAATGAGAGAAAAGAGGGCTTGGATGTAGTGTCTTATGATGAGATGGGAGTTTATAGCTAGTGAAATTTGTCGGAGTTAGAGTTGGAGTAGGAGATGGACTCCTATCTCCATCTTAGCAATGAAGAGGGCCTCTAACTTGTTTGAATTGGGAAAGGTGACTTCAGGATTATTGCTTAGCTATAAGGCTAGGCAGGTCCAATGGACCAAGTCTAGCTCTCAAATTGGTTGGATTATCATACTATTATTTTGATCACCATTTTTCTAAGAATTGCTATTATATTATAAATTATTTTTAAATAATAAAATTGAAATCTAATGGTTTCTACATTGTGGATTTCTTTATCAAAAATATACCCTCCATCCACAAGGTTTTTCCCCTCTCTAAGGCTACTCCGGATCTCCTCAATCCATTGGTTATGAGGTATTCTTGAGTGTGAATGGTGTAACAAAATCTTTCAAGTTGGAGCCTTGCATAATTGTGACAAAAGCATTTATTGGATACTATTTTCTAAAAATTAACAATAGTTAAATAAGTAAATATATAAAGATTTCAAAATCAAATAAGAAAAAAGAATTTTAAGACATCTATGGAATAAGGCACGCAGAAATAGTGCTTTAAGAATAAATTTTGCCTTTTTGTATGGATCTATAACAAAATTATCCTTAACATATAATTGTCATACCCCAAATCTGAGATATAATATAGTCATGCTATCAAGAGATACAGCCCATAATAATACGAAACCAATCGATCATAATCAGTTAAAATTTATCATAAATAAAATATAATAAAAGATTGAATTTCATCATTTATCAAGCAAATAAATTAAGATTAGTTTGGAGCATCTAAATCCAAAATTAAATACCAAATCCGTATCTTAAAATTTATAAATAGTTGACTACAAGTTCGTAATAATTCAATAAACTAACTTTGGCTACAAATTTTTAAACTTGCCATATAGATGCCCAAGACTGGATCCTCCATTATTTTGAACCTTATTCCTCTGTAAAATAAAAGAAATAAAGATACATGATTTATATTAGCTCAATAATAAAACCTATGCTACTTACCGAATCAAGCATGAAGTTTTTATAATAATATAACATTTAAAAATAATAGATATTATAAAATTAAGTATTTTGTAGAGGATATAATAAAATGAGTTATAAAGATAATCATGCATGTACAAATCATGAACATTTCGTAAATATGATTCATAAGATATTTTTGTCATATGTTTATGTCATATCTCAAAATTTTGCTCACAGATATTCGTGCTATAGCCACTTTATATCCATGACAAAGCCCATGTGCTTAATCGATAAAATTCTTATTTTATATACCAACTTTAAACCCACTAGCAAGGCTTGTGTTCTTATGGATGCTAGCTCCAGATGTCGATTTTTTTCAATTCTAAAGATTCATATATAACTATCCGAGAATTTTTAAAATCTTTATATCTTTTTAATATATATATATATACACATGAGAAAATAATAAAATTTATATTTCATAAATATATCATTTTCATAAAATATATCTATGAAATCACTTATCATAATAAATATTTTTTATATCTTATATACTGATCTTTATTTTATAAAAAATATAATTTTATCAACAGCAAATCACTTGTAAAAAAATCATGATAAATTAAATTAAATAAGGAGCGTAAGATCCACTTACCTCATTTGTCTTAGATCTTCAGACTTTATTAGGAGAATTAGTTAATCCTATTAAAATATTAAATATATAATTAATTTTTATTCAATGAATCTAATAAATTAAATAATATGAAGAGGAGATCATTGATTGAGTGGTCAATCCAATAGAGTACCAAGGCAGCGGGATAGTTAAGGGCCTCATATCCAAGGGTCAACATGAATCCATAAGACAAGGACATGGTTCTTGATACTAGGCTTCATAAATCTTCATGGAGAGAAAGTAGAGAGGAAGTCTTCATATCCCTTAAAGAAAAACTATATTCAAGATCATTAGAGGTTATGCCAGGATGACTCAATAGGGGCTAACAGTGATCAGATTCTATGGATATCTGGCAAAGATCAGATTGGATCTGACATATTGTATGGATATCGAAGTAATTTTGAATCTTCTTGAAAAGATCATCTCAAGTTCATACTGAAGTTTATGGATCAGATAGAAAGAGAAAGAGAGAGGATAGAGAGAGAAACCCTAGAGAAGAGAGAGACATAAGAGAGAGAATATTTCTCTCTCTCTTTTTTTTGATAGGGTTTTGGGCTAACTTAGTGATGGGCTGGTCTAATAGACTAGACCATCATATTTATCTCCCTTATAAGAGTTTCATCCTTGAAACTTACCATACCTTCATTATCTAAATAAATGGAGATACTTAGTCTTTATCTAATACTCCATCATACTTCTACCGTACAACTTTAATCTAAGCCAATTTTTCTATACTCATCTCATGTCTAATCCTACAAGCCATAAATCAAAGTTTAAGTGTTATCCATGATCAAACCTATTACTCTGATACTATAAAATGACATGCCTCAAATCTGAAATATAATATGGTCATGCTATTGAGGGATGCAGCTTATAATAACATGAAGCCAATTGATCATAATCAGCTATAATCCATCATAATAAAATATAATAAAAGATTAATTCCATCATTCATCAAGCAAATAATTCAAGATTGGTCTAGAGTATCCAAATCCAAAATGAAATACAAAATTCATATCTCAAAGTTCATAAATAGTTGACTACAAGTCCATGATAATCTAATAAACTAAGTTCGACTAAAAAATTTCAAAGCTTGCTATGTAGACCCCCAAGCCTAGATCCTCTACCATTCCCAACCTTATTCTTGTATAAATAAAAATAAAGAGAAATGAGCTACACCAGTTCAATAAGTAAAACCTATGTTTCTTTACTGGAGCAGGTATAATTTTTTATGATAATATAATATTTAAAAAATAACAAATATTACAACAAAATGGAGCATTTCATAAACCATATAATAAAATGAGTTACAAAAACAATCATGCATGCATAAATTATTAATATTTCATAAAATATGATTCATAAATTATTTTATCATATGTTCATGTCATGTTTCAAAGTTTTGCTCATAGATATTCGTGCTATGGTCTCTTTATATCCGTGCTAAGGTGTGTTCTTAATCGACAAAGCTCTTATTTCATATAACTTTATATCTACTGACAGGACTTGTGTTCTTATGGATGCTAGCTCTAAGAGTCGATTTTTCAAATTGTAGAGATTCCTATATAGCTATCTAAAAGCCATTGAAATCTTTATATTTTTTTTTGATACACACACGTAGATAAGAAAGCAATAAATTCATGCTTTGTAAATATGCCATTTTCATAAAACATATTTATGGAATCACTAGTCATAATAAAACATATTTTTTTCATATCTCATATGATAATCTTTATTTATGAAAAATATGATTTTATCAACAACAAATTATTATATAAAAATATAATAATTTAAAAATAAATAAGAAGCGTAAGATTCACTTACCTCATTCATCCTAGATCTTCAGACTTCGTTAGAAGAATTAGTTAATCTTATTTAAAATATTAAAAGATAATTAAATTTTTGTTAGATGAATTTAATAAAATTAAATAAATAAAGAGAAAACCATTGATTAATTGGGTGGTCGGTTCAATAGGCTTCCAAGGCCTTGGGTAGTTCAAGGCCTCCTAGCCAAGGGTCAATACGAATCCATAAGACAAGGAGATGGAACTCGATACTAGGGTTTATAGATCTTCTTAGAGAGAAAGTGGAGAGAGTCTCTTCATATCTCTCAAAAGAGAAAATCATGATCAAGATCATCAAGGATCATGCCAAGATGACTCAATATGGCTTAATAATGACAAGATTTTATGAATTTCTGGCAAGGGCCAGATCGGGATCCAACATATTGTATTGATATTGAAGTGATTCTGAATCTTCTTGAAAGATCATCTTAAGTTCATATTGGGATCCATAGATTAGATAGAGAGAGAAAGAGAGAGGAGAGAGAGACATGAGAGAGAGAGTCCTTCTTTTTTTTCTTTCTTTTTGTTATTGGGGTTTTGGCTGATTTAGTGATGGGCTGGTCCAATGGATGAGGCCATCACAATAAAAAGATTGGCTTAGCCCCAAGTAGAGCTGTCAATTTGAGTTGGACCCATCAGATTGGCCCGTCCCGCCATGTAAATGGGACGGGTTGGGTTTATATTTTAGCAACCCATTTAAAAGTGGGTCAAATGACCCACCCTGTTTAGGTCGATGGGTCGGGGTGGGTCGGGCGGGCTGACCCATCTCTTTTTATTTATATATATACATATATTTCAAAAGAGGATTCTAATGTTATTAAAGAGATAATTGATAAAGAAGAGGAAGAAGATGAAGAATTGAATGATAAGGACCACAATAATGATATGGAGGATAATTTTTTGGAATTTTGATTTACCTCTAAATTAGTTTGAAAATAAGAACTTAAAATCTTTTAAGTTTAGGTTGTATTAAGTATTTAGTTAAGTTTGACAATTTATTTTATGACTCTAAGAATTGAGATGTGAGACTTTAATAGATTGATTTGAGCTCAAATTGAATATGACATTCAGTTTATCTTACTGTTTACAGATTTTCTTTTTTGAATTTTGATAGGTTGGTCCGTTTAACCCGCTGCCCATGGCGGGTCGAATCGGGTTGGGATTTTTTCAACCCATCAGTTAAATGGGCTAGCCTGCCCCGACCCATTTAGAGGTGGGTTGGGGTGGATCGGGGCAGATCGGGGCGGGTTGGCCCGTCTTGACAGCTCTAGTCCCAAGACTTTTATTACATCACAATAAAAGGATTGGCTTAGCCCAAAGACTTTTTTACGAGCATGATCATGTTGAGGTCTAAGCTAGTGAACCTTTTAATATCCCAGGAAGAAGAGAAAGAAAATTTAGAAAAAATTGAAAGAGAGGGTGAGTGGATAAGAGAGTAAAAATTAAATAAAAAAATTGAAAAGCTACAGTAGGCTCTCTTAAACATAAGGCCTGGCATTACGAGTACATTGTCGAACACAAATTAATCTTAGTTGGGATGTGCACTTAAACATGCCAGCCATGCCAAAGCTGAGCAAGCTAGCGCGTGGACAGCAGCCCATCATCTCCAAAGGCCAACTAGACTTTGAATTATTGGACATTAATAAATATAGATATATTTATATTTAAATATTCAATATGGGACTATGAAGAATGAATTTTGAGATTTGTTATGATGGTATCATGGATGCCTCGAATTCATATCCGAGACGTAGATTTGGAGACATGTCGAGCCATATACTTGTTGCGAAGAGATATGTCGAGCCATATGCTTGCTGTGAAGAGCTATATCTATGCTGATATGAGCTATCCTGATATGAGCTGAGCTATGTGCTGAGAAGAGCTATCTATCTTGATATGAGCTAAGCTATCTTGAGCTATGTACTGAGAAGAGCTATTTATCCTGATATGAGCTATCCTGATATAAGCTGAACTATCCTTAGCTATATGCTGAGCTGAGCTATCCTGAACTATGTGCTGAGAAAAGCTATCTATGCTGATAAGAGCTATCCTAAGCCTCATTTATACTAAGCTGAGGTATATTTGGTCATTTCCATACCAAGCTGAGGTATTCTATACTTAGCCATCTTTATGCCACGGCAACCATTCACACCATGTAGAAAAAGCCAAAAATAATAAATACCCCCACATGGAGCATATGAAGGCTAAAATCTCTTCACACTCTCAGTTTCTGATTGACAGCCTATGCAATTAATAGATGAGACCCTCATGTACCATAAGGTGACACCACTCACCCAACTCAAGAAGGCCAAAAGGTCAGGCACGGTCTTCCTTTGAGGATATTCAATGAGGATATTTAAATCTCTCACTCAATATATTGCCAGTAATAGCCTCCTCACTCCACGAGAGCGATTAAGGGCTGGATTATCTCACCCACAATGGCATGTGCAACAGTTCTGCAATCTCGGGATCGCACAATCATATAGCTGTTTAACCAGCTATTCGACAGTTTTCCATATAAACAACCAAAGTTTCGAGGATCACGATAAGTCAATCAATCTCTCTCAGAGAACTCGTTACTGTTCCTATTACTCTCTAAATCTGACTTGAGTGTCGGAGGGTCCTCGTCAGAGTAAAATATTCATTTTGAACTTATTTGCAGGTCACTCTAGCGCCAGCATCCCTGCATGAGGCTCAACCACTTTCTCTCCGATCTTGACCAAATCGAGTAGCAACAGATAGAGGAAGAGTATACTTTTGCATCATGCCACCAAAAACTACCATCAGACAATCGGGGTGATCTGCCGTCTCTCAAATCGGTGTCGAAGAAATCATGCATCGGCATCACAACAATCGACCCTCCATATGAAGGAGGGCTCAAGCTCATTTTTCGAGGAGTCAAGCGAGCATGCGATGGTGCCATGCAAAGTTTTTTCACAACATTCCAATGATGCCTCTTTCAGAAATGAGGGAGCCCGTGCCAGTAGCGAGGCCTCCATGTGACCATCACCACCAGCACCATCATCTCTGCCGACTGTGGAGATAAGCACAAATCAGTTCAATGTGTCGGTCCAGCGAGAATATATCTGAACCACTATGATTCAAATGATGCGGTGGAATAATGATGTGCGGTGGGAGACGCATCTTGCTCCTGCACCCATGCCAACCCCGACCTCTGTGGCACGGTGCCCGCCACCTACTTGCAACAAAGACGAAGAAATCAATAAAATGAGGAAAGAGATACAAAATTTTCGATTCTCAAATTATTTTATTTATATTTTAAATTTTAAGCAGGCTCAAATAGGGAAAGAGATCATGACGCTCAAATAAAATAAGACCATAAAAATTTTCAATTTTCAAATTCAAAAATTAAATTTCAGAGGGATCCAAAAAGAAAGGAGACCGCGGCTCCAAATAAGAAGGATATCGTAATATCCAGAATCCAGTAAAAGAGGAGACTGTTGAAAGTTTCCATAACTCAGGATCCTCTTGGTAAGAGATTTTTGAGTTTCCATCCAATATTTTGTTTCCTTTCTTGCTAGTAGGACTACAGGACCGTGCCAAAGATCATGTCCAAGCTAAAAAAGGAAATGAAAAAGGAAGGGAAGAGGAGGGTCTGAAGCCTCTCCGGTGGAACTTGGCGCATAATAATGCTTGTCCCATCACTCCACGCTTCTGTTGCCATCTACTGCTATCTTCCAGGTTGGTATAAGGGAGCTGTTTTTCAAAGAAACTGAGCCGAGGCCAAATAAAGGCTCATCCAAGATCTGAGGTAAAATTTGCAGATCCAAGGTGAGATCATGTAGATCTGAGAAGAAATCAAATCTGAGCAGAAGAGAAAATCAAGACTGACTCGAGCCCAGAATAAGGCCGATCAGAGTCCAAAAGCAGGCTAATCCGAAGCAAAAACAAGCCCAAACTGAGGTAAAACTCTAGTTCAAACTAAGACAAATAATAGAAGGAGTCAAGCAAGCCCAAAAGCTTCCAAACAGAGTTCACAACTCTCATGATAAAAAATTTCAGACCTTATTTACTATCCTACATTATTCTTTTGAACAATAGGTCTTCAAGCACTTAAGCTGGAGTGAAGATTGAACCAAGACCATGATTATGAGGTGAGGTCTAAGATAAGACCTCCAAAAAACTAGCCTCAAAAGGTCAACATCACCAAAAGACCAACCTAAGCAAAATAGGATAATATCAGTCTAATTATCTATTATTTAATTAAAAATCAAAAGATCCAGCTTAAGTCAGTCTGGCAAGTCCTCTCATCTTTTGTGTGTAGGTTCAACTGCAAATCTCAAACGGAGCCCATTGATCTCTATCCAGGCCAGCTCATCAAGTTTTCCTCCGAACTGTACTCTTATGGAGGATAACCTACAGGACCTCCACAGTCTGTCAAGTTATCTCTGGATCCTCTAGCCTGTCGATCTCTATCTGGACCAGCTCGTCAAGTATCCCTCTAAGCCGTACTCTTGCGAAGGACAACCTAAGGGACCTTCGTAGCCCATCGATCTCTATCCGGATCAGCTTGTTGAGTTTTCCTCTGAGCTATACTCCTATGGAGGACAACCTACGAAACTTTCACAGCCCGTCGATCTCTTTCTGGACCAGCTTGTTGAGTTTTTCTTCGAGCCGTACTTCTGCAAAGGATAATCTACAGGATCTTTGCAGCCTGTCGAGTTATCTTTGGATCCTCCAGCACATCGATCTCTATCCAGACTAGCTCATCGAGTTTTCTTTCGAGCCGTACTCCTGTGGAGGATAATCTATGAGACCTTCGCAGCCCATTGATTTATATCCGGACCAGCTCATCGAGTTTTTCTCCGAACTGTACTCCTGTAGAAGACAATCTATGGGACCTCCACAGCCTGTCGATCTTTATCTGGGCCAGCTCGTCGAGTTTTCTTCGAGCCATACTCCTATGGAGGACAACCTACGGGACCTCCGCAGCCTGTCGATCTCTGTCCGGGCCAACTCGTTGAATTTTCTTTGAGCTGTACTCCTGTGGAGGATAACCTAGGGGACCTCCGCAGCCCGTCGAGTAATCTTCGGGTCCTCCAGCCCATCGATTCTATCTAGACTAGCTCATTGAGTTTCTCTCCGAGCCGTACTTCTACGAAAAACAACCTACAGGATCTTGGCAACTCGTTGAGTTATCTCTGAATCCTCCGACCTGTCAATCTCTATCCGGACCAACTCATCGAGTTTTCTTCCAAGCTGTACTCCTACAGAGGATAACCTACGGGACCTTCACAGCCAGTCGGTCTCTATCCAGACCAGCTCATCGAGTTTCCCTCCAAGCCGTACTCCTATGGAGGATAATCTAGAGGACCTTCACAGTCCATCGATCTCTATCTGGGCCAGCTCATCGAGTTTTTCTCCGAGCCATACTCCTATGGAGGATAACCTACGGGACCTCTATAGTCCATCGAGTTATCTTCGGATCCTCCAGCCCGTCGATCTCTATCTGGACCAACTCATCGAGTTTTTTTTCGAGCCATACTCCTATGGAGGACAACCTATGAGACCTCCACAGCCTGTCGATCTTTATCCAGACCAGCTCATCAAGTTTTCCTTCGAACCATATTCTTGCGGAAGACAACCTACAGGACTTCCATAGCCCGTCGAGTTATCTCTGGATCCTCCAGCCCATCGATCTCTATTCGGATCAGCTCATCGAGTTTTCTTCGAGCCATACTCCTATGGAGGACAACCTATGGGACCTTCACAGCCCATTGATCTTTATTCGGACCAACTCGTCGAGTTTTTTCTAAGCTATACTCCTATGAAGGACAACCTACGGGACCTCCATAGCCCATTGATCTCTATCCGGGGTAGCCCGTCGATCTTCATCCAAGCCTTCTTGCAGAGGACAACCTACGAGACCTTTACAGCCCGTCGATCTCTATCTGGACTAGCTCGTCGAGTTTCTTCTAAGCCGTACTCCTACGAAGGATAACCTATGGGATCTTTGTAGTCCGTTGATCTCTATCCGAGCCAGCCCATCGATCTTCATCCGAGCCAGCCTTTGATCGGCTAAAAATGAGTAGAGCAACAATGCCTCTCACACAAAGAAGAGTAGAGCACAAGATGCTTATGTGAAGGGCAGCATAAGATGCCCTCATATGAAGAGCAGAGCGAACATGCCACTCGTAAGGTCTTAGATTGGGCTAAGCTCAAAAGGCCTTAAATTGGCTCAAAATTCAAGTTTTCTTAGCTGCTTCTACTGCCCGCATTAAATGAGGAACAGATGCCTTAATGGGATGCATGGATGGACATCCTTAGGCTCGAGGCATCATTCAGCAGTACTCCTTTCGTCTGATTCTCAGACTCAGGAGTATGGGTATAGTGTCATGGTGGTATCATGGATGCCTCAGATTCATATTTGGGATATAGATTTGGAGGCATGCCGAGCCATATGCTTGCTGTGAAGAGGTATGCCGAGCCATATGAAGGAAAAGAAACTTATTTCTTTGAGTGAATAAGATGAATAGCCAAGGTATATCTAAAAATTTCTATAACAACTTAATAAAAATTAGATCTTTACCTGATATGCAGCGGAATAGGGATCAAATCTTCAAAGATTCTGAATCCTAATCCTCACGTTTGGTCTAAATCCACAAATTTTCTACTTCGCGCGTACGCCAAACTTCACAGAAAATAGGATGAAGCCTCGGATTGAAGCACCTTCACAAGACAATAAGAGAGGAGAGAGAATCTCTAATGTGATGCCTCACACCAGCAAGAGGGGATGCCCAATATGCCTCCATGCCTTGGAGAAGATGGGACGCCAAAGGGAACACACCAAGGTGACGCCACTCCTCCTTCACATCTCTTCTCTCTCTTTTCTCACCTTAGCATACAATCTAATTGTTATGCTATGATAGTTAGAGATTCTCTCTATTTATAAATAATTTTTTATAATTTTTAATTCAAATAAGCTTTGAATTAATCCATAACTTATCAAAGAAGGAGTCCTAAAGGGAACCTTGCATCCACTTTTCTTTTCTCTTGGAAAGATATGGACTTCCTTCTCACGCACAACACTTTCTCACACCCCAAAACTTCTCTCCAAGAAAAGGCTTCTTCTTCTTCCACACCCCACTCTTCTCTTCCTTTATAATCACTTCAAAAATCTT
>KE505386.1:190584-202429 GCA_000441515.1 Elaeis oleifera
ATAACCTAATCAGGTCAAATCAAATTGAATCTATTTTAATTAGATTTGATTCAAATCTCAATGCTCAATCAAATTGAGTTAATTAACAATCTAATCATTAATCAATCCTCCTCTAATTTATCAATAATTAGTGAATTAATTTATTATAATTTTGTACAAGATTAATCATTAATCGAATTGATGATTATACCCTAGAACGATTCTCAATTGTCGATCAGCCGCATGATCAATTAGAGATTTCTTTTGAGTGAGACCCCATAGGTTCAAATCTAAGCTGGTAGCATAGGAATAATCTTCTTATACTAATCAAAGTTACCATCTAGCAATGGTATCCGATGTTCGGAAAGGTCGAAAGATTGCAAAGCAACATTCAAGAACCTATTGGCATATGGTTATCGTATAATTCATCTCTTGGATCCAAATGCTCAAAGTGATTTAGGGTTTAACCGTCAACCCTGAAAAGGTCATCCACATTATATTTCAACTTTTCAGATCCATCACATGGATTATCCCGATCGAGATTTTATTGAATTGAAACACACTGATGCATTAACTCCTACTTATTTGGAGGGTCAATTCCATCTTGACTCACACACCGACTTCGTAAGTACTTGACTGTGCCCAAAAATCTTTCATTACTGAATTAAAATTTAAATAGTCTGGTACCAAAGCACAGTGAGTTGCTTGCAAGTTACCATGGTGATCTCAGATCGGAAGAACACTTATACCCATATCCTTCGCGACCTACTCTTACAGTAGAGTGCTCAACAGTTAGTCACGTTCAGTGAGATATATCCCTATGTCTCACTTGCATGCCATACTAGTATCTCCACTCTTCTTGGTTAAGAGGACAATCAATGCACATAGCACACAACGACCTATACTTGATATAGCTATCATTCTAATAATAGTATATCATTTGGCTATGAATAAAGTTTAAGGACTAAATGATATATCCTCCTATTTTGATTTAAACAGTCCTAAGGACTTCATCACAAAACAGGAGTTCATAAGATGTACACAGAGTGATGAAAAAATCAAATAATATTTATTATTTTAATAATTTATATATAATTATAATAATTAGCTCAACCATCAACAGGCTGACGATTGGCTTTGGGATACAATTTCCAACAAAGTCTTGATTTTTTATCTCCTTGAGCAACCCTTTTTCATTCTAAACCAGACTACACTATATTTAGGACCTTCAGTTGCCTTTATTTTCTTATCTACATCTTTATATGTCTCATAAACCAGACACTTGCTCTGAGTATCTCGCTGGTCATAAAGGTTATTGTTGTTATTCTCCTTCTTTAGATTGTATTTTCATCTCTAATAGTGTTACATTCCATGAAACATATTTTTCATTTGCTGCGGCTCAAGCTGGGTCATCTTCCATTCACCCTTCTATCCTTGACCTCTTACCTTCTCCAAACCATGGTGATAATACCTATGCTCCTCCTACTATTCCTACTTTGTCATTTGCTATTTGCCACACTCCTATTTTAGGTGATACTTCTACAGCTTCAAGCAATGCCACAGATATTGTTCTCAAGCAGAAGGATCCATGACCAATTGGATTCTGATGGGATATCACCTATATTGATGGCCACTCTTGACTCTGGGCCTTCACCTCTACCATTAGCTTAGTTCGACAACTGACCTTCCTTAGCATAATGCACCACGTATCCTACTCCTACAGTTCCATATATTGCTGCTCCATATCTTTCAGTACTATACCTACTAATACTCATGCCATGGTCACGTGCTCAATGAATGGTACAATTTCTCAACATCGTTACTTCACCAAGCATCCTATAGTATTAGTGGCTTATGTATCTACAACATGCTTTACCCATGCTAACAATAGGATCTTCACCACTGATAATCTAAATAAAAAAGAATCTAGTGCATCCCCACTTGTCAACTTTGTGACATCAGCAAAGAATCCATGGATCACCTCCTTGTTTGATCTCCTTGTTGGAAAATCGGCAGGGTTTTATCATGTAATTTCAAAATTTTAGCAGCTGAAAATAATAGATTAAACAGTTTAATCTAATAAACATACTTTAGATCATATCTAAAAATCCTATCGGAGGATCTATAATATGATATAATGCATATATAAGATCTGAAACTAAATCTGCATACATGTATGATCATATCAAACATGCATCCGTAGATCATATCTACTATATAGATTATATGTATATTAATATCGAGTTCAGAGCTCAATACCTTAGTGCAGATAGCAGATCACCATGTCTGTGTCATGAAGACTTGAGATCTCACTGGTTGCTCGTAACCGCATTGGGTGTCCGGTCTCTACGGTTGGTCCACTAGAAGTTCTGCGCTGATCGATCATCCCGAGAGCGCTAGCTTGCACAATGATTTTCTGATGGCTGATTTACATCCTTCTTCAGATCTCACAGACCCTCCAGAATGCGAAGATGGACAGGGAGGATCTGATGAAGGAAGAAAGAAGGAAGACTCTCCTCTCTTTGTTTTCCTTTACCAAACCCTAGATCAGATCTAGGTTTCACTCACCCAAGAGGAGGAAGATCTCCTCTAATCCCATACGCCAACTAGGGTTTCCCACCCCAATACCTCATGCCCCCTTATGAAACCCTAACTCATGCACTCTATGATCTTTCGATGATCTAATTTCTGTTGCACAAAAATCAGCCCTTTTTATAGAGTTGGCAACAAGGATAGATAAGGATAAGAGATGGGTTAGTTTGATTCGAAATCAAAGACCCTTTGAACTCGAATTCAAATCAAATTTGAGCCAATCCTAATCTTATCCAATAGGGCATGTAGAAGGGATGAGAGCTTTCTTTTGGCATGGAGTTTCTCATGAAAATCAAAATTTGTGATGGGAATATTAGCATGCACAAGGGTGGTCAGCGGTAGGGAGAAGTCCAACTTGGTTTGGACTCTCAGGTCTCCATCCTAATCAAATTAGGTTAGATCCTAATCAAATAACTTGGATCCAATCCAATTAGGTACCAAACTAACTAGATTAAATCCTAATCAAATCAAAATTTAATCGAGTCTAATTTCTGATCAAATTAGAAATCAATCACCTTTAGCAATTAGGTCATCTCATAACCTAATCGGATCAAGCCAAATTGAATCTAATTCATTTAGACTTGAATCAAATTATATTGCATAATCAAATTGAGCTTAATCCACAATCTAATTACTTATCAATCCTCCTTTAATTCACTAGCCCTTAGCGAATTAATTCATTACAATTTTTGCATCAGATTAACCTTTAATCAGATTAATGATTACACCCTTGAATAATTCTCATATGTCGATCAGCTGCTTGATCATATAGAAATTTTTTTTGAATGTGACCCCATAGGTTCAAACCTAAATCGATAGCACAGGAATAAATTTTTGAACTAATTAATGTAACCATCTAGAAATAAGATCCGATGTTCGGATAGGCCAAATGATTGCAAAGCAATATTTAGGAACCTACTGGCATATGGTTATCGTTTAATTCATCCCCTTGACCCTAATGCTCAAGGAGACCTATGGTTTCACTGTCAATCCTAGAATAGTAAACCACATTATATTTAACTTTCAAATCTATCATATGGATTACCCTGGTCAAGATTTTACTAAATTGAAATACAGTGATGTATGAACTCCTATAATCCAAAGGGATCAATCCCATCTTGACTCACACAGCAATTTAACAAGTACTTGAATGTGTCCAAAAATTTTTTATCACTAAATTAAAATTTAGATAGTTCGATACCAAAGCACAGTGAGTTGCTTCCAAATCACCGTGGTGATCTCAAATCGGAGGGACACTTATACCCATACCCTTCACAAGCTACTCTTGACAGCAAAGTACTCCGTAGTTGGTCATATTTAGTGAGATGTACTCTTACATCTCACCTGTATGCTATACCAGTGTCTCCACACTCCTTGGTTAAGAGAACAACCAACCCATATTGCACATAACGACCTACACTTGATATAGCTATCATCCTGATAATAGCATATCATTTGATCGCGAACAAGTTTAAGGACTAAATGATAAATTTTCTTATCAATTTAAAATAGTCCTAAGGACTTCATCACAATACAGGAGTTTAATAAAGAAGATATACATAACTTTGTGATGAATAAGTTAAATAATTTTTATTATTGAATAATTTTATATAATTACAAAATGAGCACAACTGTCAACAGATTGATGATTGACTTTGGATATAATTTTCAACAACTCTCACTTAGATTAAAATCAATCAGTATAGTATCATATATCCATCTTCAATTTATGATCATTAAACTCCTTAACACTGAGAGCTTTAGTGAATGGATTGGTCAGATTCTCCTTTCTATCAATCTTCTGAAGCTCGATGTCCTCTCGATCCACGATCTTTCGGATTAGATGGTAGCGGTGCAGTATGTGCTTGGTGCATTGATGGAACTTTGGTTCCTTCACTTGAGCAATGTTGCTAGTGCTGTCATAGTACAATAGGATCGGACCATCGATGGAGGGTACCACTTCAAGCTCGTCGATGAACTTCCGTAACTATACAGCTTTTTTTGCAGCATCGAAAGCCGCAATACACTCTACCTCACAAACTGAGTCGGCCACGGTGTGCTGCTTGAAATTTTTTAGCAAGCTGTTCCACCGTTCAAGATAAATACAAATCCTGATACGCTTTTGCTATCGTCATGGTCTGACTGAAAGCTGGAATCTGTAAACCCCATAAATTTTAAGTCAGATTTCTCATAGATGAGCTATTGATCCTTAATATTTCTTAAATATTTAAGGATAATTTCATAACCTTCCAATGGTTCTCACACGGATCATACTGATACTTGCTCATTACCCCTAGTGAGTAGGCAACATCCAGTCTCGTACATATCATGGCATACATAATGGATCCCACCATTGAAGCATATGGAATCCTACTCATACACTCTATTTCTTGATAAGTTGTTGGACAATCTCTCTTCAAAAGAAAAATTTTATGGCCTATCAGAAGATAGCATTTCTTGAAATTCTCCATGCTGAACCACTTCAGCTTAGTATCGATGTACATGGATTGGGATAATCCAAGCAACCTCTTCGATCTATCTCTATAGATCTTCATTCCTAAGATGTAGGATGCTTCTTTCAAATTCTTCATAAAAACTGAGATGATAGCCAAATCTTTATTCTTTGTAGGTCATTTTCGATTAAGAGAATGTCATCTACATACAAAACAAGAAATACAACTATAGAACCATTTACCTACTTATAAATGCAGGGTTCTTCTCCATTTCTAATGAAGGCATACGTTCTGATCATCTTATCAAATACATGTTCCAACTCTTAGATGCTTGCTTCAATCCATAAATAGATCTTTGAAGCTTGCACACCTTAGACTCATCCGTGGATGTGAAACCTTTAGGTTGTATCATATATACCTCTTCTTCTAGCTCTCCATTTAGGAAAGTAAATTTTATATCTATTTACCAAATTTCATAGTATAGATGTGCCGCTATCGCAAGCATAATCTGAATAGATTTGAGCATTACCAAGGAAAAAATCTCATCATAGTCAATACCATAACATTGACGATACCTCTTGGCAACCAGATGGACCTTATAGATCTCCACCTTCCCATTGCACCCCTCTTCCTCTTGAAGATCCACTTACATTCTATGGATTTTACCCCTTCAGGTGGTCAACTAATATCCACACATTGTTGACCTTCATGAACTCTATTTCGAACTTTATGGCTTCAAGTCACTTATCGGAGTCAGATCTCTGCATTGCATCCATGTAGATGATTAGATCCTCATTGTTCTCATCGAGTTCAACAGGATCACCATCTTGGACCAAAAACTATAGTATCTGTCCAGTTGATATGATACTCTATCGGATCTCCTTAATGGTACATTTATAATAGGCTCTGAGTTTGATCTAATCAAATCCGATTCTATAGGTTCACTAGATTATGTCGGTTCTTCTATCTGTTGAACTTTATCAAGTTCAACCTTTGAAGCATTAGTTGCTTCATCAAGAAATTTCTTTTCTAAAAAAATTGCTTTAAGGCTGACGAACACCTTTTATTTATCAGCAAGGTAGAAGTAATATCCCTTAGTTTCTTTCAGATATCCTATAAAAAATATTTGTCAGACCTAGGTCTGAGTTTGTCGTTATTAAATGCTTGACATAAGTCGGACACCCTAAACTCTAAGGTGTGAGAGAACCGGTTTACGTCCTATCTATATCTCATATGAAGTTTTACTTATAAACTTACTCATCCTATTAAGTACATAGCAAGCTGACTCAAGTGTATATCCTCAAAAAGAGATCGACAGACTAGTAAAGCCCATCATAGATTGAATCATATCCAACTGGATTCAATTTCTTCTTTCCAAGATATCATTATGTTGTGGTGCTCTAGAGGGATCCATTATGAGAGAATTTCATTCTCTCCTAGATATGTTAGAAACTTACTGGAGAGGTATTCACCTTCTTGATCAGATCGAAGAGTTTTAATACTCTTTTCAGTTTATTTCTCTACCTTATTACGGAACTGTTTGAATATTTCAAATGATTCATATTTATATTTCATCAAGTAGACGTACCCATATCTAGATAGGATGTCTGTGAACGTAATGAAATAGTAATATCCACCTCTGGTGCTAGTGTTCATGGGTCTATATATATCAGTATGTATTAGACCTAGAATATCACTAACTCGTTCATTTTTTTCAGTAAAAGATAACTTGGTCATCTTTTCAAAAAGACAAGACTCACAGGTTGGTAATGATTCATAATGATTGATTTCGAAGATTTTTTTTGGATCAATATGTTCATCCTGTTCTTGTTAATATGACCTAGCCTATAATACCAAAAGTAGGCATCAGAGACATTATCTATCCTAGGATGCTTATTAGATGTGTACATTACACTAGATCGTGATACAATGTAAATATCATTATTCAACTGTTGGTGCTTATTGGATGTGTACATTACATTAGATCATGATATAATGTAAATGCCATTATTCAACTGTCCATTCATTACAGTAACACCATTCAAAATGATATCATAAGAATATTTTTTATTAAATTTCATAACTATTCTTGATCAAAAGGCCTATAGAATTATATTCAATAAAAATGAAGGATAGAAGTGACAATCACTAAGAACAATGATATGAAAATTGAATACAAGCTTGATAATTCCTAAAGTTAGAACTAAAATCGATCTTTCATCTTCAATATTCAAAAATCTCTCATCGTCCTCAAATCTCCTACTGACTTGAAGTTCCTGCAACAAATTATAAATATTAATAGGACTATTAGTATCTAATACCCAGATCATAGTATCACAAATAGAGAAGTTGCAAGGTGTTATCATGTAATTATCTTGCCCAGCAACCACTTGCTTCTTCTTCTTATTTGGTCTATTCAGGTCAAGGAAAGCTATATATTGAGGACAGTTTCTCTTTCAATGACCCTGCTTCTTACGATAGAAGTACTCTGTCTGACTCTGGTTGGACTTGAACTTAGATTTCTTGGTCTGACCTCTAGCACATTGCACCTTTTTATTTTATTTTTTCTCTTTCTCGAAGGGATGATGCCCCATCGAGGATCCTCCCACTAAATTCATCATTTTCTTATGGAGCTGGTGATCTTTCTCAAAAGTCTACAGCAATCCCAATAAATCATAGTAATTAACTACAGGCTTCGTCATTCTGTAATGACTAAGAAAAGGGAGATAGGACTTTGGTAGAGAATTTAGAATCGTATCTTTTCTAAGCTATTTGTGTAAGAAAAAGTCAAGCCTGCTCAGGCTCTCGATCTGTTCGATCATGTGTAATACATGATCAGTGACTGACACCCCTCCCTTATCTAGACATTGAAGATGGCACAACTAGTCTTGTATCACTCAACATCGTCGGAAGTGCCAAATGATTCGTTCAATACTTGCAGCAGCTCCTCTGGCTAAGCATTTTCAAACTTGTGACTGAACTCGTCGTTCATCGCAGCCCGTATAATGCAACACACCATGGTGTGGTCATTGATCCACTTCTGATAAGTATCTCATACCGCACTGTGTGCATTTGAGATAGGCTCCTCTGGTGCCAGATCTGTCAGCACGTACAAGATCCGCTTGTGCTCCAGGACTATCTTCAATTTTCGATATTAGCTATCAAAATTAGGTCCTGTCAATTTGTCACTATCCAGCAGTGATTGGAGCGACAAGGTGGTGGCCATAACTACACAAAAGAAAAATCAAAAATCTAATCAGTATATAAATTATTAAGCCTAAAGATATGGACTTTAGTCTAAAATTTCTTATTATTTTTACAAATCGATAGTCTCTACCTCTAATTTGAGAAATTACACTAATCCTTAGTGGGTACTAGAATCCATATAGGCTGCACACAAGCCCGACTTTGGCCAGCCCACCCATGTGCTCTATGGGTAGTTCTTAATCAATTATTTATTCAAATAACTTCTAGTAATTAATTTTATCCCAGAAACCTAATCAATAGGATTTGGCCTCTACTGAAAGGTTTGGTTAGGTCCAACCATTAACATGACCATGCTTAGCCTATCTAACCAATAAATGATCAAGTCCAACTTTGATCGACCAACCTGACCATCCATCAGAGAGACACGACTGAGCCATCATATTATGAATGATAATTTCAATTACAGATAAGCATCAGGCCTTTGGGCCTCCAATGATTATCAAATTAATGAACCCATTATCATCCAACTTAATAGGAGGCTATGATCTCGTTATCTCCATAACTATTTATTTATGGACCTAATAATTTAGAAATTTGGATAAATGATTTGAAGAGAAAAAAAGACTGACCAGCTAATCATAATGCTCCCACTGACTTCACCAAGCCAGATCAAAGAAGACTAGATTGAACATGGTCTAGGCACCTAAATTAGTCATACTGATCAATCTATGTAGTATGGGTTAGCATGAATCAATGAGCAACCGAATCAAAAGTTAATTGACCATATTGGCTAGGTAAGTAAGATCGGTGGGAGGGATATGCCATTAACTTATCATAGACTCAATCTATGCAAGTAGCTCCCAATTAATAACCACCAGTCGAGATTGCCAAACTTTAAACACCAATTGGTTCATCAATTTCAATTTGGTTTGTCTAAAGACTTGAACACAACCACTGAGCCACGATCGAGATCCATCTTGATCTAATTAAAGATATGTACTTTGACCAACTACAACTATTGTATTGGCTCCAGAGAAATTTTGATTTAATCTAATTCAACTTTTGATTAGATTTAGTCAATTTCTCTATTTAGTCCATTTGATTCTAGCCTTAGATCTAACCCAATTAAGAGGACCTGATCAAGCTAACCCATAATCCCATATTTTATATGAATATCATTAGATCTTTAATTCATAATTCTAGATCTAATCAATTTCATCCTTAATTCTTAATTAAGTGTATGATTAACATAGGTTTGTTGTTTAGGTTTGAAATAATTTTAATTTTAATTTATAAATAATTTACAACTAATTTATGCAAAAAATTTCAATTCTGAAACTGGATCGGCTCATCCCTAGACTGAGCCAGCTCACTTCAATGGGTCGACTAAGTCTACTACTTGATCAACCAACTAATAATGAATAATAACTATTACTGTTCAGTCTGAGGTAACTGGGTTGGCTCAATTAGCACTGGGCCGACTAAACCAAGGGATTGAGTCGATCGAGTTCAAAACTGAGTCGGCTCAGTCAGCGTGCCAGTAGGTTTCAAAGAGTTTTAGATCTGAAAAATTTTGTATAATTTAAAATAAATTAATCATAAACTAACTTTTAGATTATATCGAAACTTTTTATGATTTTTGATTTTATTTTCATGATTAAAATAATTTTAGTCAAAAGATTAGATGATTTTACTTTTCATATAAATTTATTTTGTATCACATACAACAAACTTAAGATTTCAAGATCTAGGATTTTGCAGAAAATAAATTTTTTCCTTTCACAGTTCATCTTCATAAACAAACCACACCCCTATGTGCCATAAGAGACCCTATGGAATGGAAGGAGAAGATCATTGAACCCTACTTTCTCTTATAACCGGACGGCCAAGAAAGTTCAATCCGATTATTAGGCTACAAGGAATCTAATCTAATCATATCACATATGAGAAAATTTAGATCCAATCTAAATTAAGAAAAATTAGATCTAATATGCACATATGATCATGTTATAATGAACCTGGCTCTGACACCACTATTAGAAAATTGATAGGGTTTTAGCATGTAATTTAAAAATTTTAGCAGCTAAAAATATCAGATTAAATGATTTAATCTAATAAACATGCTTTAGATCATATCTAAAAACCCTACCCTAAGATCTATAACATGATATAATGTAAGCATAAGATCTGAAAACTAAATCTGCATACATGTATGATCATATCAAATATGCATTCATAGATCACATCTACTATATAGATCATATCTATATTAATATCGAGTTCAGAACTCAATACCTTAGCATGGGTAGCTGATCACCATGTCTGTATCACGAAGACTTGAGGTTTCGCTAGTTGCTCGCAGCCGCATAGGGTGTCTGGCCTATATGGTTGGTCAACTTGAAGCCCTATGCTGATAATCATCTCGAGAGTGCTAGCTCGCGCAATGATCTTCTGATGGCTGATTTACATCCTTCTTTGAATCTCATGGACTCCTCCGAAATGCGAAGAAGGATAAGGAGGATTTGGTGATGGAAGGAAGGAGGAAGACTCTCTTCTCTCTTTATTTTTCTTCACCCAAAATCCTAGATTAGATCTAGGTTTCACTCACCCAAGAGGAGGAAGATCTCCTCTAATCTCACATACAACAAGGCTTCCCACCCCAATACCTCATGCCCCATTATGAAACCCTAACTCATGCACTCTATGATCTTTTGATGATCTGATTTCTATCGCACAAAAATCAGCCCTTTTTATAGAGTTGACAGCAAGGATAGATAAGGATAAGAGATGGGTTAGTTTGATTCAAAATCAAATAATCTTCGAACTCGAATTCAAATCAAATTTGAACCAATCCTAATCTTATCTAGTAGGGCATGTAGAAAGGATGAGAGCTTTCTTTCGACATGGAGTTTCTCACACAAATTAGAATTTGCAATGGGAATATTGGCATGCATAAGGGTGGTCGGCGGTAGGGAGAAGTCCAACTTGGTTTGGACTCTTAGATCTCCATCCTAATCAAATTAGGTTAGACCCTAATTCGGTACCAAACCAACTAGATTAAATTCTAATCAAATTAGAATTTTATCGAATCCAATTTTGATCAAATCAAAATTAATCATCCTTGCAATTAGGTCATCTCATAACCTAATCGGATCAAACCAAATTGAATCTAATTCGATTAGACTTGAACCAAATTACATTGTTCAATCAAATTGAGCTTAATCAGTAATCTAATTGCTTATCAATCCTCCTTTAATTCACTAATCTTTAGCGAATTAATTTATTACAACTTTTACATCAGATTAACCATCAATCATATTGACGATTATACCTTTGAAGAATTCTCAATTGTCGATCAACTAGTTGATCAGATAGAAATTATTTTTGAGTGTGACCCATAGATTGAAACCTAAGTCAGTAGCACAGGAATAAATTTTGAACTAATCAATGTAACCATCTAGCAATGAGATCTGACATCTGGATAGGCTGAATGATTGCAAAATAATATTCAGAACTTACTGGCATATGGTTACCGTATAATTCATCCCTTTGATCTTAATGCTTAAAGAGACCTATGGTTTAACTGTCAATCCTAGAATAGTCAACCATATTAT